>CABEEJ010002118.1:14170-80020 GCA_901482245.1 Timema douglasi
TTATTTGCAGGACAGGGGGAAATAAGCAATCCAAAAGGCATGATATTTCATCTCTTTTTCTTGGACGCGCCTGCATTTTGTTCACATACTAAATTTATCACAGTTGTGTGTTGCGGCTTGCATAAGCGAGATATGTTTAGGTGCGAGTCATTCTTAAATGGATACTCAAGTGTCTTTTATCATGAACATTGTATTGTTACAATTCACCTGGAGTATATGCATGGATAGATACACTAATGGCTTATGGGAGGGAAGGTTATATTTACAGAAAATTTACACGGATTTGTGTGGAAAGTGAGAGGAGAACCAGTAGGGAATCTTAATGTTAATATTTAAAAATGTGGAGATATTTAAGATTTAATTTGGTTCAGTATCCGTCATCATTATTCAATATAGGTGGCGTATTTTTTGTGTGTTTAATGTGTATTAGATTAACTCACTTTATTTGTTAGAAGGATGGAGTTAGGTTTATAAACATTTATCTTAATCTTGTGCTACAACATTTTGCGTAAAGCGTCTTTGAATTAACTTTTTACAAGTTTTACTTTCCCGCGACCCCTCGGAGAGAGCAGGTATTGTGATCATAAAGCTCGTCAAACTCAAGATTTTGATCGATGTCGACGTTTCATTACCCCCTAGACCCAAAATAGTGTTTTTTCAATGCCGCCTGTGTCCGTCAGTGTGTATCTCGGTCGAGAACCAAAATAATTTTATAGATCGGGCTTAAACTTTGTAAAGAGGGTTTTATAAGGTTCCCCGAAGAGTTTGTGGAACTAGCTTTCTAACCCTAAAATTAAGGGTAGCTTACTTGCGGGCTAAAGGAGAAAAAATTGATTGATTAAAAACAAGTTCTAAGGATTTTTATTAAAATTTGCCTTTAGGCGTTATTTAACATTAAAACAAAAAATCTCATTTTCCCGTGAAAATGACTATTGAAGTACTTTACAAATGCAGAAATGTACAATTTTCTTAATATCTCCGCAATTCTTTGCGATATTAAATAACATATCAATCCAAGAATGTAGTACCAATAAAAATTTACATATTTTAGGGAGTTTAATTGAAATTTATTTTTATAAACCCAATAGTTGATGAGCTATAAACAAATATATATTTTTATGAAGGTCTTCTTACCGTACCATTTAATTTTTTAGATCATACAACTTAAAAAATAACTTTAAGAATGTTTCCTTAGAAAAACAAACATATTGTTTTGCAAATCACAATAAGCACTCTTTAATATACATTTTAAACAAAATGGTTTACACCGTTAAAAAAAATCAACTAGTAAATTACCCACACATTTTTATATTTAAGTAATTACTAAAACAAATTCTTATTTATCACAAAAATAAATTCCATGGCACCCATTTTGAACTGATTCTTTAGGACTACTTATGAAATAAGCCTATTTCAAATTTTCTCAAATCTTTTAAAAGAAAACTGCCCTTAAATTAATTTATTTTAAAAAACATAATCTATAATGTAAAATAGTAGCCAGATACCAATTTTGAACAAAATAGTTTGAGCTATTTTTTTTAAATATGCAATTAAAAAAACTGTTATCAGTTAACTATTATTACATTTTTTTTAAAGAAAAACAATTATCTAAAATTATTTATTATGTTAAAAACACATCAAATATCCATTTTGAACCAAATAATTATAGTAATTTTAAAATATTTATAAGTGAAAAACATCTACCTTAAGTAAACTATCCAAAAACCTTTTGTCTTCAAAAAACATACAGTTTTATTTGTAATGTCAAGCACTCTCCAGATGTATATTTCAAACAAAATTGCTAAAGCCACTTTCGAAAATTTTGGATTAAAAAACACTCATCAGTAAATCACCCCGAATTTAGGGCTAGGGTTAAGATCAAATAAACATCCCAATGTATATCTAGCTATATAATATTTAATACAAAGTTTGAACAAAATCCATTAAACTGGTTCAAATATGTGAACAGGGATAGTTAGACAGTCATACATGGGACATACGGAATATTAAATCCACTATTTTGCGTTCGAGGCATAAAAAAGTGTAAAGATTTATCATAATCTCAAAATCGAAGTTTTAACCGATTACAGCACTTTCTCGCTATATGAGAAAGTAAAAATACAACGCCCTTTGTGGTGAACTTAGCTCATTTTTCTCGTCATAATTCAAAACATGATGACGTTGCCCCACCAGGAATTCATACTATTTCCTTCCCAACCACTTTTCCTGACCTTTTAATATCTTTCATTTCCTTTCCTTACGTATCATGTTCTCAACCTGGCACCACCAGCAGAACATTCGCCAAGAGACCCTCGCCCTTCTTTTATCTAACTTTACTGTGAAAGGGAACAAAGGATATTGGCCGCGTGCAGATGGCAGCACTTATACTACAGTTTATCAAAACTGTTTGCCTCACCATTTTTTTATAGTTTTTCTATAAAAATTATTCTCCTCAAGCATAATATACCCATGGCTTGAACGTAGCGGGTTAATATTGTACCACATGAATTCTCACCCCGATACGTGCAGCAGGTCAATATTGTACACAAATATTCTCACCTCGATTCCTACAGCAGGTTAATAATGTACACACACATTCTCACCCCGATTGACTCCTTCAGCAGGTTAATATTGTACACACATTCTCACCCCGATTGACTCCTTCAGCAGGTTAATATTGTACACAAACATTCTCACCTCGATTGACTCCTTCAGCAGGTTAATATTGTACACACATTCTCACCCCGATTCCTGCAGCAGGTTAATATTGTACACAAACATTCTCACCTCGATTCCTGCAGCAGGTTAATATTGTACACAAACATTCTCACCTCGATTCCTGCAGCAGGTCAATATTGTACACAAACATTCTCACCTCGATTCCTGTAGCAGATCAATATTGTACACAAACATTCTCACCTCGATTCCTGCAGCAGGTTAATATTGTATACACAAATTCTCACCTCGATTCCTTCAGCAGGTTAATATTGTACACAAACATTCTCACCTCAATTCCTGTAGCAGGTCAATATTGTACACAAACATTCTCCTCCCTATTCCTGCAGCAGGCTAATATTGTACACAAATATTCTCCCCCCAATTCCTACAGCACGTTAATATTGTACACAAACATTCTCCCCCCAATTCCTACAGCAGGTTAATATTGTACACAAATATTCTCACCTCGATTCCTACAGCAGGTTAATAATGTACACACACATTCTCACCCCGATTCCTGTAGCAGGTCAATATTGTACACAAACATTCTCCCCCCAATTCCTGCAGCAGGTCAATATTGTACACAAACATTCTCACCTCGATTCCTGTAGCAGGTCAATATTGTACACAAACATTCTCACCTCGATTCCTGTAGCAGGTCAATATTGTACACAAACATTCTCACCTCGATTCCTATAGCAGGTCAATATTGTACACAAACATTCTCACCTCGATTCCTGTAGCAGGTCAATATTGTACACAAACATTCTCACCTCGATTCCTGTAGCAGGTCAATATTGTACACAAACATTCTCACCTCGATTCCTATAGCAGGTCAATATTGTACACAAACATTCTCACCTCGATTCCTACAGCAGGTTAATAATGTACACAAACATTCTCACCTCGATTGCTACAGCAGGTTAATATTGTACACAAACATTCTCACCTTGATTCCTACAGCAGGTCAATAATGTACACACACATTCTCACCCCGATTCCTGTAGCAGGTCAATATTGTACACAAACATTCTCACCTCGATTCCTACAGCAGGTTAATATTGTACACAAACATTTTCACCCCGATTCCTTTAGCAGGTCAATATTGTACACAAACATTCTCACCTCGATTCCTGTAGGAGGTCAATATTGTACACAAACATTTTCACCCCGATTCCTTTAGCAGGTCAATATTGTACACAAACATTCTCACCTCAATTCCTACAGCAGGTTAATATTGTACACAAACATTCTCACCCCGATTCCTGCAGCAGGCTAATATTAGTATAGATTGATCATCTCATTCTTTCTACAGTAGGATAATATTTGGGAATTCCGGACACATCTGGCAACTAAAATGTTACACAAATAAACAAAAACAAGCCCAAAGTCAAAAGTAAATTAAACTGGTTTGAATCAATTTAAATCTGTTATGTAAGTGTAAAGCTTTGTGGCCACTTCATTAGCTATTCAGTTCCTTTTTTAATTTTTACTCGTCTCAAACCTTCGGAGATAAAAGTATTGTTAAAAATGATTGTTAAAAAAATATCTTAACTACAAAAAAAAAAATAGCAATTCTAACTTCACATGAAAGTGACTTCAAAGGTACTTAAATTAGAATAAATATCCATTTTTGATCATATTTCTGCAAATATTTGAGATACGAAATAGCTTATCATTAAAGTTGTAAAAATATTAAAAATATAACTATTTTATTTGAAATTTCTTTTTATAAAACCAATAGTTTCTGAGATATAAGAATATGTTTTTTATGGAGCTCTTTGGTATATGAAATGGATTGTTAAGCTCTTTATTGGACAGATATGTTCCTCTTTTCTCAAAACATATGTAACCGTATTTAATATTTCATTTATGATCTTTGGTGTAGTGTTTCTGCAACAATGTATATTATTTTGTCCCAAGAATATTGCGAGTTTTTAGGAACTGTTTCTATTTTAAGATTAAAGCGAGATAGAATCTGTCCTGTGAACCGTACCACTTATTTTGCTAAGTGGTGTCACGCATATACTTCGGTTTGATAACATACTTAAGTGCAGTTCGATGTTTTATGAAACATTGAGGGCTAAACAAACAAAATCGTCATTCTATGGCGTATAGTTTGAACACCCTTGGCTTTAAAATGTTCTCTAGGAGTAAGATAGACCTATTTTTGGAGTCTATGTGTGTGCCAAGTTTGGTAGAAGTTTGTAAATTAATTCAAAAGTTGTAAGATAAACACACACAAACCACCTATACTTCCCCTCAGACAACTTTACCATGGGGTGGAAAGAATGCTTGTGTTTTGAGAAAGGTTCACATGAAGCCTATTCCGGTCAAACTGTGTTATACAGGGTGATTCAAAATGTCAGGTCAAAACTTGGAGCATAAAGAAGGACTCAGGTAGAGCCACTTTTGAATAGGAATCCATGTACTCTGAATTAATTCAGGCGAAAGCAAAGTCTTATACCATTCTGCTGAAATAAGCATACTCGTAATTTGCTACTCTCCCACTAGCTTAATCTTGAATCACACGAAAATGGGCTAACTTTTACCCCAATCCGTAGACGCAATCAGGGGATTTTGCAGCATGATTTCTGAATGAACACCACTTTCTTTTTCTTTCTTTTTTAACCACAGTACTCTTCACGAATGAGACATCATCCATCAGAACTGGATTCTTCAATTGCTAAGCAAAGACGACTTCTCTAATTGCTTATCAGAGAAATGAGAAATGGCTTCTTCAATTGCTCGCAACCACCGAGAGAGGTTCGCTGTGAATGTTTGGGCAGATAACACTGGTGATATTGTGACCGGACGCTACCTCCTGCTACCATGTATGGCTGGACACATTTACAAAATCTTTCTGGAAGAAAATGTGCCAGAGAAGTTAGAAAATAAGCTAATTATGGCGCATCAGCAAATGTGGGTGCAACAGGAAACAGCGCCAGCGTGGAGGAATTTCTGAAAATATGCTTATTTCAATGAAATGGTATCAGACTTCCCTACCTCCAATGGTCTTGCCCGACTCAGAATGAATTCTGATTCCTGTTATAAACCCATTAAATATAAGCATACAAACCAAATAAGGTGTTTGGGGATGAGTGGTGAGTGGGGTACGGCTGGGAAGGGGGAGGAGAGAGGGAAAAATTTATATAAGTTGGAGGGGGAGGGGGCAAATATCACAAAAATAATCGCAAATTATTAATAAAATTGATTTCCTCAAAAATGTTTTTATTTGTTTTTTTATGATGTAGAAAATATGACAAACAAAATAGTGTTTATCAGTGATATCAAGCCTAAAAAAAATCAAAATTAAATTTTGAAGATTTACTACACTTGTAATATACTTTTACTATAATTGTACATTTTAAAGAATCTAGGATTACAATTTGTATTCAATACTCGATATAAAATTTAAGATTTGGATTCGAGAAATATGGGATTCAACCTATTTATATTAACAAAATGAAGAGTTTGTGTGTTTGTCGATCATTGCGCGATATTGACCGCACGCAGAGGGCTTACATTTAAATAATAGTAGCAGCTGTGGACCAATATGTGCATCTAGAAGCCGGATTTTAAAAATTTGGATTTGATTATTTTAAATCGATTAAAAACTGTGTCGGAAGAAATCAAATTAAGTGTTTTTTTACCTGTTTGAATAAATAAAAGCGTTGCCAGGGGTAACACCAGGGACTGCTGCTAGTCACTAATATATTGAATCCCTCACTTGTAAAAAGAACACTACATCTTTGCAAAGCCCTTGTTGAGTACTGAATGTTTTAGTAGCTTTCCAGTCGTCCTAAAAGTCCCATGTTACTGCGAAACAGCTCTGATTGTGGCGGTGCAGGCAAGACATCCTACTCGCGACTTCCTCATTACACCTGTTTTAATTAGTCACTATACATGTGCCACTTGTCAGGGCGTTAATTAATCCTGGTATCTACCGCCAGACTTGGACCAACTTTTAACAGGTCACTTTTTGTGACGAGCGTGGTTATTTTACGGTCAGTAGCATTCCTACACTGAGCAGTGGAGCGTGGGTTATTTTACGGTCAGTAGCATTCCTACACTGAGCAGTGGATCGTGGGTTATTTTACGGTCATTAGCATTCCTACACTGAGCAGTGGAGCGTGGGTTATTTTATGGTCAGTAGCATTCCTACATTGAGCAGTAGAGCGTGGGTTATTTTACGGTCAGTAGCATTCCTACACTGAGCAATGGAGCGTGGGTTATTTTACGGTCAGTAGCGTACTTACACTAAGCAGTGTAGCGTGGGTTATTTTACGGTCAGTAGCATTCCTACAACTAAGCAGTAGCAGCCAAAGGTTTGTAAAAAAATGGGGGGTCCAGACCCAACTGTGATTTTATGGAGCTCCCCCCTACCAAATATACATATGGAAACTTTTGATGGCTAACGATATATTAACATTTACCCTCCTAGAAATAATAGCTTTGTACACCCTTGATGGCAACAGAACCTTATTTGTATGAACATTAAGGAGGGAAATTAGCTAATACAGGGACTTTTGAGGGACTCGTTCTTCCAAGCCAAACAGGGTCTTGGTGCCCACCTCCTGTAAGTGTTTAGTAAAAATTTGATTTTTATTTAAATTATTTTAAATAACATTCCCAAGTTGTTATTTTTTAAATTTGGATGCCACTGAAAGTTATTTGGAGTGTTCTACGCTTACGACTTTATTTTTATTAATAGATTAGTCTAGAAATTATTTAAGGCAGTCTTCCCCTTGTAATTGTTTTTCTTTCTTTTTTTTTAGCACCATGTTTTACTAGTTGTTTAGGTTGTACGCGTTATTTAAATTTTTACAAATTAAATGGAGTTTGTTTTTAATCGTGTCATATTAAATAATATCAGAGGGGAGAAAAATAAATCTAGAGAGACTAATGTATTCCTAGGGGGGTGATGCCCTCTCCCCTGTTCCCCCTGGTTTCACCTCCACCGACTCTAACCCGAGTATGCAATGCGGTAGCTCTTGTATATACTGATCAATAGCTATGTTTTCATTTCATTTCAATTATTTGAGGCATTTTACGTACACTTTCTGAACCTAGAATTTCTATGAGCAAGAGAGAAAGGGCCTATCAATTCAGCCGGAAAAGGTATTTTCACAACCTTCCAGAATTCAATTACATTCCGCTATAGACATGAGACCAACGGCTTTACTCCCCTTCCGAAGGAATTTATATCATGGGTTTTTATCGGTGCAGGAAAATCCGTCGACCCCAGTCGAGTTTGAACCCACTATCATCGGATCCTGAAGCAAACACTTTACCACAAGACGCTCGAGGTCGGCGATCATTATGTTAGTGTGTGTTCTCTTTACTAATGAAGTTTATATTTAGCACCTAGCTCAGTGGGTAGTGCATCTACCTACTGGGAAAAGGATAAAGGTTCAATTCTCGGCATGCCCGAAAAGTGTATCACCGGGGAAATGAGGGCTTCCTCTAACTAATTTTTATTGACAGGTAGGCCTAGCTGGCTGTTGTGTCTGTTCTAGAGCTAGATTAGTGTGTAAGTCGTATGCTCATACTGTCAACCGATTCAGAAAGTGCATGATAACTACTAAAAAGAGAAAAAAAGTCTTATAACAAACACTGGTGGCCAATCGGATAAAAATGTGTCTCATCTTATCTGGTTTGACGTTGCTAGTGAGATCGAAGTTGAAAATCCGCAAGGGTTACGTGGTTGTTTTCCCCTGAATATTTGTCCACTCTCCCTTCTCTCCTACCCTATTAATTTAAATGTGCGAGTATTTTGGACGGGTGTGGATACAATGTGGAGGACAGATAAGTTTTCAATTCAAAGTATTAGCTGAATTTTGCGCTCCTGACTAGCAATTAGTCTGTTCCGAGACTACTGCTAATCTACCTACCTGCTTACTCTATGGCATTAGAGACTTTAAAGTTCACTGCCATACTTACAAAAGTATGTCAGCTATCTTGAGCTAGTTCTATCCAGTCCACCTCATAACACCATATATCCTTATCCTGAGCTAGTTCTATCCAGTCCACATCATAACACCATATATCCTTATCTTGAGCTAGTTGCAGCCAGTCCACCTCATAACACCAAATATCCTTATCTTGAGCTAGTTCTATCCAGTCCACCTCATAACACCATATATCCTTATCTTGAGCTGATTCCATCCAGTCCACCTCATAACACCATATATCCTTATCCTGAGCTAGTTGCAGCCAGTCCACCTCATAACACCATATATCCTTATCTTGAGCTGATTCCATCCAGTCCACCTCATAACACCATATATCCTTATCCTGAGCTAGTTGCAGCCAGTCCACCTCTTTACACCCCATACTTATATTGAGCTGATTCCATCTAGTCCACCTCATTACACACCGTACTTATCTTGAGCTGATTCAATTCAGTCCACCTCATTAAAACCTATACCTATCTTGAGTTAATTCCATCCAGCCCACCTCATTATACCCTATACCTATCTTGAGCTGATTCTATCCAGTCCACCTCATTAAAACCTATACCTATCTTGAGTTAATTCCATCCAGTCCACCTAATTACTCTATCCCTATCATGAGCTAGTTTTATCCGGTCCACCTCATTATACCCTATACCTATCTTGAGCTAATTCCATCCAGTCCACCTCATTATAACCTATACCTATCTTGAGTTAATTTCATCCAGTCCACCTAATTACACTCTATCCCTATCATGAGCAAGTTCTATCCAGTCCACCTCATTATAACCTATACCTATCTTGAGCTATATCCAGTCCACCTCATTACAACCCATACCTATCTTGAGTTAATTCCATCCAGTCCACCTAATTACACTCTATCCCTATAATGAGCAAGTTCTATCCAGCCCACCTCATCACACCTTTTCACTTTCAGGACCATTCTAATGTTATCCTCCCATTTGAGTCTAGGTCTTCTCAAATGTCTCTTCCCATTGGGTTTGCCAATCAGTAATATGAACAAGGTTCTAGAAACTCCCATTCTCAGTGCATGTCCTGCCCATTGTGATCTACTAGACTTGATTAGCCTAACAATGCATTGTGATGAATATAGGGTATGTAACCCATCACTATCTAATCTGCTTCACGCCCTACCTTTATGGACTAAAGTCCTCCTGATCACCTTGTTTTCGAAAAACCTAAATTTGTTTTCGTCGTTTAAGGTAAGAGACCACGTTTCATACCGATAGAGAACAACTAGTTAAGTTATTGTTTTGTATATTCTGATTTTTACATTTCTTGACAGCAGGTAAGATGTCAACAACTTACTGACCGAGTGATAAAATTCGTTTCCCGACTGTATACTTTTCTAGCCTCTACTCTAATATTGTTATTATTAGTTAAAATTGTTTCCTAAATATTTAAACTCATTAACCCTGTCAAATGATATATTGTTCACAGTAATCTCTAAATATCGTCTCCAATCTGTATTCTTTGTGTGATCATATAATTTTTCTTTTCAGCCTTCACTTTTAAACCTATTTCTTTACTAGATTCTAATAAAATGTATGCATTTCTTGCAACAGCTCGCTAGCATTGGACAATAAAGATAAATCGTCTTCATAGTCGCAATGTACCGTTTAATGGTCATCCCCTTGTTTCAATCCATTATGTATGTCTAAAGTGTCTGGTAAGGGACATCCAACCCATATCCTGCCATATTTATCAGTCAAACATACCTCAATTATCTTGACAGTTTTTTTGGGTATCCCGAATTTAACTAAAACGTCATATTATAATATGTTTCTTTTAACTGAATAGTAAGCCTATTTAAAATCTATGTTTAGTTGATTAACCTTTATGTTGTATTCCCACTTTTTTCTAATATCTGCCGAATTGTAAAAATCTGATTTGTTGTTGACATATTTCATCTAAATCCACACTGATAATCTCCAGTTTACGACCAATTTTATATAAATTTGGCAGGAACACCCTTTGAAGCCAGGCCAAACGACGTATTTACGGTATTTATGTTTAGTTGTTTTTAGTTTTGACATATTGCGAGACTGACATCTTAAACCCCGTAAAGAAAGATTTTTATCATTGAATATACTACAATATTAAATAATGGTATTCATGGAGTCTCTGTCTAACTTGATCACCATAGGATGATATTTAATTAAAATTCAAATAGAAATCTTAATCTTTTATTAACAATAATATTGTATTTTAATGGTATGAGAAAGATTAAAGTGAATATTTGTTTTCCAGCCTATTATATTGCAATTACTTGTTCCATAATAAGCGGTAGAAATACTAATACAAATGATAAGATTTGAAATTACATAAGAAATGCGGTTATTTAATAAGGTGAACAAAAGAAAGTGATATGTAGTTCAATAACTAACAAATGTATGTATTAAATGTATATGTAAATATTTGAGAACAATATAGTGGTGTGAATTATAGTTAAAACTAGAAGAATAAAACTAGCTTGGTAAAATTTGTTTGAAACATTAAAATTATTGATGAACAGGATTACTATATTATTTTAAAAAAAATTTATAGCAATAGTTAGAACATATATACATCAAATAAAATAAAATATGGCGTACAGAAGAGTTACAATAGTTCAAGGGCCTGTTTAGATCTAGGTACGGATACCAATATACCAATATAGGTTATACACTCGGTGTAAGACTTTTACACAGAATGAAATAATCTTGGTTACGCGACAAAATAACGATCATTAGTAAAATAAATAGTATGATACATAACTCTTTCTCATCTATTGTATTAGAGCCTAGTACAACATTTTCAAAAATATGTTTTTAGTAAACTATCCTTAAGTAAAATAAACATTAAGCTTGTACTCACAATAAACTCTCTTAATATGTCAAATTTACACAAAATTGTTCAAACTATATCTTATAAATTAAATTTAAAAAAGTATTTATAAATTACCCTTCAATGTATGTGTTTGTAAAAATTTAATTTATATATTCTTAGTTATCATGAAAAACAATTCCCAAATGCCCATTTTTGACTAGATCCTATCCAACATTGTAAAGAATGTACAATTTTCAAAAAGTGGTCCCATATATGCCATTCTAAAATGTATTTATTTTAGTAAAACCAAGCTACAATATAAGTTAGCATGTAAAAATAGTCACTAGATACCAATTATGAACAATGTCGTTGGAGCTATTCTACAAACATTTCAAATATTACAAAAATCCCTCATTAGTATAATAATACAAAACAATCTTTCACGAAAAACAAATATTTAAAATGATTTATATTGTAAAAATTTAACAGCCACCCACTTTGAACAAAATCGTTAAAACAATTTTTTTTATTTCTAATTTAAAAAAAATTAATCACTAAACTACCCTTAAACGAGTTTTTCCCCGAAAGCCCAGTATACATTTTTATTTGTCAAACCCTCTCCAAATATACATTCGAAAAATGTTGAATTTTTAAAAATCCCTCATCAGTAAATTACACTTAAACTTGTCACTCCTTACATATCTCTTTTAAACAAAATTGTTAGAATCATTTTTGAAAATTTTTAGATTTTCAAATATTACTCACCAGTAAACTACACTTAATTGAAGAGCTAGGATAAACTAAATTTAAAAAATCTCGAGATATAGCAATTTAACAACTAACTCTCCAAGATATAACCATATAACAACTAAATCTCGAGATATAGCCATTTAACAACTAACTCTCCAAGATATAGCCATATAACAACTGAATCTCGAGATATAGCCTTATAGTAACTAAATCTCAAGATATAGCCATAACAATTAAATCTCGAGATATAGCCATAAAACAACTAAATCTCGAGATATAGCCATTTAACAACTAACTCTCCAAGATATAGCCATATAACAACTAGATCTCAAGATATAGCCATACAATTAAATCTCGAGATATAGCCATTTAACAACTAACTCTCCAAGATATAGCCATATAATAACTGAATCTCAAGATATAGCCATACAATTAAATCTCGAGATATAGCCATTTAACAACTAACTCTCCAAGATATAGCCATATAATAACTGAATCTCAAGATATAGCCATACAATTAAATCTCGAGATATAGCCATATAACAACTAAATCTCGAGATATAGCCATACAATTAAATCTCGAGATATAGCCATATAACAACTAAATCTCAAATTCTAACAAACCAACAAAAATTAAATCCAGGCCCAGGTACAAACAAACAGATAGAAAGGATGATATCATTGTAAAATAAACTCTTTTTTTTTAATTCGGAGGCATATAAAACGTAAGATTAAGAATTTTGAGTTTGAAAATGATTACAATAAAAGAAAAAACTCTCTTGGCCTATAATTTATTTCATTTGAATGATACGTAATGATTATTGTATCACTTTACATCCATTACTGTTTCCAGTCTGTGGCCTGGGTCAGTTTTGTATTCAAGCCATATATTTTCCACTATCGGCTGGCTAGGCCTGTCGTAGCTTCATATCTATCTATAATAATAAACGGAAGTGTTTGTGTGTGATGCCCAGCCAAATCTACGGCACGGGGAGATCTGAAAATTTTAACATAGGTAGACGGAACTGGGTCCGAATGCACACCAAAGCCAGATTTTTAAATTTTTAACTAAGCTATTTTTAAATAATTTTTGAAGAAAATATTGTTAATCTCATTAAATTATCATGACAAATCGGGCACCATGCTGGAATGGAGGGGGGGGGGCCTTATATAGTTATGTTACCATAGTGGGTCACGGGCAGCACCGTGCGGGATTGCTAGTACCTTATATAGTTAATGTTACCATAGTGGGTCACGGGCAACACCGTGCGGGATTGCTAGTACCTTATATAGTTATGTTACCATAGTGGGTCACGGGCAACACCGTGCGGAATTGCTAGTACCTTATATAGTTATGTTACCATAGTGGGTCACGGGAAACACCGTGCGGGATTGCTAGTACCTTATGTATCTAACTTAAGACTAGGACAAGCACAACATCCACTCCCCGGCTGTTAATTCATCATTTTAAAGGGTAAACGCACATTTAATCAAAGTTAAACTTTTCGACCATGTCCGGAATCTAAACCGGGACTTTTAGCTCAATAGACAGACACGCTACCGACTGAGCTAAGGTGTCGGATTGTTTTTGATCATGTAATTTTAAAATAATAAATGGATGAAATACTTTTTGTAGGACTTGGTGTTTTTTTATATTCAACTATCATGCCAGTTTTCGATAGTTCGAGATGGCCCGGTCTTGTTCAACTCAAATTGTAGATACTACTGTAGGCCTAATTAGCACTTTTGAATAGGTGTAGCGAGGTTTTCTAATCATTAGCTATACGAGATTAGAACGTGCTTGTATTAAATTACCGTAACGTATTTGTATGTGGTATCAGAAGATTGAAGGTCGGAAGGTTGGAAAGTAGATTTATATATTTTTAAAAAAGGCCCGTATCTTATTTTTCCTGGAGCATGAAATGAGATCTGTGCGTCCACCGAAGTCGGTAATCCAATGGGTCTCGTCTCTTCTGTGGCGTCATTTCCGTGACCCAAAGTCTGAGACATAAAGGCTCCCACTATGCACGATCTATTTGGTAGATGGGAACATGTAACTTCCCAGCTTCTCCTGGGACGTCGTGTTTCTCCCCGGCTCTTCTAGGGAGCTTGTAATACTATCTAGATCCTCGGGCACACGATTCATAAACCAGCGTACTTTTTGAGTTTAGGTTTATCTGGGCGGATAAAAGAGGGTCGTAGGATTAGGTTCACGAGTGACGTCAGACAAGCTGCATTTGAATTTGCCCCTGTTAGGAGTGGTTGTGAAAGTAGGTTGTAGTTGTTTGGTCCTGTTAAGAGTGAGTTAAAAGTAGGTTGTAGTTGTTTGGTCCTGTTAAGAGTGAGTTAAAAGTAGGTTGTAGTTGTTTGGTCCTGTTAAGAGGGGAGTTAAAAGTAGGTTGTAGTTGTTTGGTCCTGTTAAGAGTGAGTTAAAAGTAGGTTGTAGTTGTTTGGTCCTGTTAAGAGTGGATTAAAAAGTAGGTTGTAGTTGTTTGGTCCTGTTAAGAGGGGAGTTAAAATTAGGTTGTAGTTGTTTGATCCTGTTAAGAGTGAGTTAAAAGTAGGTTGTAGTTGTTTGGTCCTGTTAAGAGTGAGTTAAAAGTAGGTTGTAGTTGTTTGGTCCTAGTTAAGAGGGGAGTTAAAAGTAGGTTGTAGTTGTTTGGTCCTGTTAAGAGTGAGTTAAAATTAGGTTGTAGTTGTTTGGTCCTGTTAAGAGTGAGTTAAAAGTAGGTTGTCGTTGTTTGGTCCTGTTAAGAGTGAGTTAAAAAGTAAGTTGTCGTTGTTTAATCCTGTTAAGAGTGGATTAAAAAGTAGGTTGTAGTTGTTTGGTCCTGTTAAGAGTGAGTTAAAAGTAGGTTGTAGTTGTTTGGTCCTGTTAAGAGGGGAGTTAAAAGTAGGTTGTCGTTGTTTGGTCCTGTTAAGAGTGAGTTAAAAGTAGGTTGTAGTTGTTTGGTCCTGTTAAGAGTGAGTTAAAAGTAGGTTGTAGTTGTTTGGTCCTGTTAAGAGGGGAGTTAAAAGTAGGTTGTCGTTGTTTGATCTTGTTAAGAGTGATTGAGAAAGTAGGTTGTTGTAGTTTAGCCCCATAATTGTGTACTAGCTCAATTCTGGCTATTATTGACCGAACGGATCAAGGTTTTGTTTTGGTTTAACTTTTTTCGGTATTTTGCCTGCCTGTCTATCTATCTATTCAATAAATGTTTGAAAATCTTACATTTTTAGATAGAACTTCGGGAAGCACGATAGGGGGTAGGGGGATAAATTAGGAAGGGAGTTAACCTAAAAGAAGCTACTACTACCACTACTGAGTTACTAATAAGAGAAAATCTAAATTTGGCAGGCAGATAGAAGGACATCTACATTTAAACAAATAATTCTGAAAAATTTAAATTTGATCTCTATGCGGGAAACGCCTATCGTGGGGGAGGAGGGGTTGAACCAGCTGACATAGCGCCTTGAAATTTAAATTGAAGGTTTATTTCTAGAATTGGGTGAGACCTTTTGAGGGCGTTTCAAATTTTTTACACTAGGGAGGTGGAGTGGGGCAGAAAGCAGTGGGACTCAATGACTCACTCATCATCGTATTTCGGCAACCCCTAGGCCTAAAAACTTGAAAGAAATTTTGCTTGGCAGGAAGGAAGCGTGATTTTCACCTTTTAATCAGAAAAACATTTAAATAAGAAACTTCAAGATGAGGTCCTGGGATATGGGGAAGAAATATAACTAGAATTTATTTTTAAGTTAGGTAGAAAATTAAAATTTGGCAGACAGGTAGAAGAACACTTCCAGATAACTAAATAAAAATATAAATTTCTAATTTCTAAATGCCGGGGAGGGGGGGCAATTTTTAAAACCAATACATACAACTATTTCTCTTTGTGGGTTCAAACTGAAATTTGACAAGAGTATTGGGGTCTACAAATAAACATTAAAGTCTAAAAATGGTGAATTTCAAAATTAAGCTCTGAAAATAGGGAGGAGTGTGGGTAAAGGAGAAGTTGGTTGAATATAAGTGGAAAAACCTTTTAGGGCAGGAAGAAAATTAAATTCTCCAATAATGTAGAAATATCACTCCAAATATCAAAATTAGTGCTATATATCCTTTCTTTATAAGTGGGGGCTGGTCAAATGGGGAGGTTTCATAATTTCCAAAACTAAAAGAATAAACTACTAATCAACTTGGTAGAATATTAAAAATTTATATTCATAAGATAGCAAATGTTTATTAAAAGATGAGAGTTCAAAAGCATTGTTTTTATTTAAAAAATTTAAAGGGTTCATTATATTTTTGTTAGCCTTTAATTAAAATTAAATAGGTTATTGCCATATTATAGTTGTGTATATTTAATTTTTTCAGGCAACTGTGAGTGTACTGAGGCACAACTTAATGAAGCCCATCCGCAATGCTCCCGAAAACTACGCTGAAAGTCGATGCTCAACTTAAACACAATTTATCATTGCCAAACAATAAATTGTGTGGAGTACCTCCTTGGAGCCATGAAAAGTAAATGGATGAATTCATTTGGAAAAATTCCTCAAATTATCTTATCAACAGCGGTTTGTGCGGTTTTGAACAACATTTCGCGGAACATTATAGAATACAAGTTAATTCAAAACCATTTAATATCACAAAAATTAAAAATAATCAGCATTTTATTCTCATTCTTTCACATTCCAAACCGTTTTAAACTCATATTTAAAATAAAAACAAATGAAACAATATTACGCATGTTTAACAACTATACATTTTTGACAAAAACTTTAATGATTAATATTTATGTAAATTTTCACCATAGTCCTAGCGGTATATTCTTATTAAGGTGTATTACACATTAACGCACAACCAGTTTTACAAGTTAAATTTCCTGTTATCTGTTATTTATTTGTGTACAATTTCTAAGCTAATATGTCATATCATACAATTGAATTATTGTAAGACAGTTAATGCAAGTTGTGGTTAGCCTTAATCGGCCGTAAGAGACAATTCTGTGAACAAGGTTTTAAACAAAATGTTATGCTGAATTTTGTGGAAATATAATATCCTAGGCCAAATTAAGTTGGATGTAAGTATGAAACAATGTTTAATAGGTTAGGCTCATAGACTATTGGCACTCTGTTTGAACATGTATTTGCCTTATAATAAAATATGTTAATTAAATAAAACTTTTCCCAATGTGGTGTAATTTCTTAGTGTTGATAATATTTTAACAGACATGTCACAATCAACTTTGTGAAGTTAGCGGTTAGAAATGATTTACTTCAAACTAATGTGGGATGGATTATCAAAGTTTCTGGTTTTAATATATGATACATATATATTTTTTCACTAAAGATGCTACTTTAAATGTTTTCATTATAAGTTATTGGAATTAATTTTGTCCTAGACACTCATTCGAAAATTTAATGCGATACATTTTCCTTATTTAAATCTAGACATTATTAAAATATTTACAATTTGATATGAATTATTAATTACAATACTTACTATTCATCAAGTTTAATTTTTAAATACCCATTAAAAATGTATATAATAGGTGGCACATTAGACTAATTCAAATTTCAACTAGTCCTTTAGTGGCGTACTTACTGGTTGGACAAGTTTCGTCATCCCTGATTTAGGGTATACGTAAGGTACGTTCACATTTTGTCTATGCTATAAAACCAGTCACAGTATGCATTTATAAAAACAGTCCTACTTTTACTTAAAAGTACTGCTATGATTAAAAATGAAACTAGTTTAAATGTGCGGCCGGGGTTCAATCCTCGGTCCCGGCACAGATTTATCTGATTACCAACCCCTTCCTTTACCTCTGACAAGACATCTTGTGAATGTGGGGAATGCCAGGCCTCCACCGTGGTTCGGATTCCACGTTAAACTGTAGGTCCTCCATTTCATCTCACAATCACCCTACCATTACACATTAGCGTAAGTGCGTATAACCCGAACGGGTAGTAAGACNGGATTCCACGTTAAACTGTAGGTCCTCCATTTCATCTCACAATCACCCTACCATTACACATTAGCGTAAGTGCATATAACCCAAACGGGTAGTAAGACGCGGTGCTAATAATAATAATAATAATAATAATAATAATAATAATAATAGTTTAAATGTGTAGGTGAGGTCACGTAAATAATTTGAAATTTAAAAAAAACTTGTACCATTCTTTTACTTTCTATATTCAAAGTCATAATTAGTTAATAATGTTAAGCAGGCTGAAATAAAATTTGACATACCGTAAACAAAAATGTAAATTCTTTAAATCATTGTATTTTTATTGTTTATTATTTTAAAAAATTATATGATTTTGATGTTGATGTTACAATTCACTATGAGCTATTTCATATGATGATGTTCTGAGCTGTATATATTTTTATCTCCAATTATGATAAAAATAGAAAATAACACTAGAAAAAATTATATTGAAAAATCAAAGGAACATTAATAAAAATGGCATTATCAGCATAGGTCTTGTTTTATGTATCCAAACTAACACGAAAAGTATGTGTTATAAATTTTTTTTTTTTGTCAAAAGCACTTTAGAAAATCTGGAAATTTAGAGAAAATACCAACTGACAAGATAGGCGCAGTTATATAGTTGAGGGTAGTTTCTATAAACCACTATGTTTTCACTAATATTAGTTGAATATAAAGAGAATGAACACCTCTTGTATTTATAAGAACTATTCTCCACTATTCTGAAGCGGTGATCCAAACACAAAACAGCCATTTCAGGGCCTAAGCTTGATTTCTGATTGATCTTCAACTGCATAACCTACAACTAGTTTGCTTGTGAATTTACAGAGGTGATATTCAAAGAAAAAGTCAGAACTTGCCTAGAAGTAGACTTTAAAAAATAGCTCGGGCAAGACAATAAAGTTTTCTCTGCTGGATTTTGTCCCTCCCCATACCGTGTGTATAAAAGCCACACTCGTTAAGAAACTTTAGTTATTTACAATCACACATGAATCATGTTATCTCCTCTCACTGACGCCAGTTCTGTCCGAGCCAATGCCAGATTCTTGTGGACTTGTTACGTTCCCAGTGATGAGGGGGAAACCATATGGTCCTAGTCCACAAGCTACTCCCATTCACTCTCACACTTATAATTGTGGTTAATTTGATAGATAATTGATAGGCTACATGATTGGATACAAATTATTGTGAATGCATTAAGAAAGTTATGATTATGTCTACTAATGTTTACCTTTGCCCATACCCGAAGGAGGAAGTAAAGCAAATTGAATACACTATATAACCATACTTTTAATAGAAAACTGAATTTGATATAGGCCTGTTGTTAAATCATTAGCTACGATCGTTTTTTTTTATGATACCGTATCTATAACGTATTTAGTTTTCATAGCTATATAAGTCAAATATTCAAAAATTACACTTCATAAAATTTATCAAATTAATTATATTCTTTTTTTATAATTTAGGGTCATTACCTTAACCAATATAAATACATTTTAGCGTTGATATAACCTTATTTAACTATATACATTTATGATTTAAAATGAAAATATTAAGAATAAAGATTACGGACGTTCATCAAGTTCATTGCAACTCGCAAGGCGATGTTTTGAAACTCGCGGCAAAATAATACGTATTTTTATTGGTATTCAACTACTTCGTGGTGCTACCAACCCTATAATAGACATAGCTGAACCAGATATCTTGGTTGCGAACTCACTCTATTCACACACTAGCGCCCATCAAAGTTTACACGTCGTCATACGCGCCGTAGGCACCATACAAACTGCTAGACAACAAACTGCTCGACAAGCTATAACAAAAATATTTGGAAGGCTGGGTGGGTCAAGTGGCCTACACGAGAGGACCAACTGCTAGACAAGCTCAAATATAGGAGTACAAAGTGATAGACAACCAAACGATCGACACGAGAGAACAAATCCGTAAACAAACCAACTGCTAGACACCCAGAAACGACATGGACCAAGTGATTGACACGAGCTGGACCATGTGATAGACAAGCTCCCATATAAGAGGACAAAGTGATAGATAGCCAAGCGGCCGACCCGAGAGGACAAACATTGAGATGAATCCAGTTAAGAGTGGCTCAAGTGACAGCCAAGTTATTTCAAAACTAGCAAAGTGATAAATATGGGCTTAGAAAGTTGGGTATAAGGATGGTCTGGATCTTCCTAGAAATTGCTGCCCTCCCGACACCCAAGATTTAACTAGCCCAAAAGAGTGAGGTCCACTTATATGTGTATAAACTTAAACCATCGTGTTTTTAATTTTAATAATTTACTTACACATTACACTCTTTAAAAAATATTTTTTAACAGTTTAGTTATCATTTAGAATAATAATATGTTTTGATACATACAATATTGTATCTGAAAACATAGAATGTTTCTCTGAATGAAACAAGTTATTGTATCTGAGGAAAGGAGACAAACGTTTTGTTATAAATGGTAAAAATCACACGTTAAGAACTAACAAGATGAAATAAAATATTATATAAAAGAGCAACTGCCAGAAACTAAGTTGTTAGCTTATTATCAGGGTTCAATTCCCATAAGGTAGAGTGAGGGTGATTTTTCTTAAAAGGTTTTCCACTCTGCCACCACGCAAATTCAGGTGCACTATATATAAATTTAATCTTCCTCATTCTCAACACATTAACGTAATTAGTAAATAAGAGTATAACCCGAACAGGTGGTAAGACACAGTGCTACAAAAAAAAATCTAATTGCACTAATGGATTAAAGAATAAATGTTATTATTATAAGATTTGTACTCTCATTTGCATTTCGGGAGAATGTAAACCATTAATTAAATTTCACCCTTCGTACACCCGGCCGGATTTGAAGCCTGATATCCCCGTCATTGACAGTCCAGTCTATTTTGAGAATGACGATTTAGACCATCAACCATCGAAGGTAAGAACATTTTGTTGATGTTGCGTTAGCACCAGGTTTATTAATGGGTTAGAGTAAGGAGCTAAGTTATGATGGAATAATCCCGCATTAGTGTAAACGTTGGATGTAAAAACCACAAGGGTGGTAACTATCAGCTCAATCCACTCAGTCGGAATGATTACTCTTCAAGCTACTCTCCAACCTTATTAGACCGTGTGAAAAACAGCGTTATTTAGGAGGTCAGAAAATACCAACACCTAGCACAGTGTTATTTAGGAGGTCAAACAATACTTACACCTAGCATTGTGTTATTTAGGAGGTCAAACAATACTTACACCTAGCATTGAGTTATTTAGGAGGTCATACAATACTTACACCTAGCATATAGTGTTATTTAGGAGGTCAGACAATACTTAGACCTAGCAAACAGTATTATTTAGGATTTGAATTAACTGTTCTGTCACTTAGCCCACTCTTAACTAGATGATATCAAAGTGTGTCGAGCAGTTGGTCCTCTCGTGTCGACCACTTGGTTGTCTATCACTTTGTACTCCTATATTTGAGCTTGTCTAGCAGTTGGTCCAAGTCGTGTCGGCCACTTGACCCACCCAGCCTTCCAAATAATTGTTTTCATTTTGTCTACCGGTTGGTTGTCTATCACATGGTCCAGCTCGTTTCGATCACTTGGTCCATGTCGTTTCTTCGTGTCTAGCAGTTTGCTGTCTACCACTTTGTCCTGTCGTGTCGACCACTTTGTTGTCTATCACTTTGCCTGCTCCCGCGCCGCAGCAGTTATGACATGCTGGCAGTTATGTCGTCACGTCAGAAGATGGCCGTCATGCCTTCTACCGTCATAGCGTATGGCGCACAAAATGAAAAGATCCATGATCGACCTGCAGGAGTAGTTCTGTGCCCAGGATCATTCTTCACTCATATTTAATGGCAGAGTCTGTGATGGATCCCCCGAATCGAAGCTGGTTGCGTTATCTGTTAGCTCGCAATTTTAATTTATCCCTCATATGTAGCTGAAGATTTACGCACGTCCATCACAGATTCTGTCTTAAAATATGAATAAAGTATGACCCTAGGCATGAGATTACTCGAAGAGAGCTCAGAGGCTAAGAGAATTCCCCTGTAATTTAAAGAATATGATATTTAGATGCTGCTATGACCGTACTTAACCCTAATCCCTATCTTGATCTAGTTCTATCCAGTTAACAATTATAATAGCTTGGATATTTAAGCCATTAAAAGATGTGTGTTACGTAACACTATGATGTACCCCTCCTACCCCATGTAGACATGAGAGCTCACCCCTCTCAATAGCGTCACATTGTTAACGGATGACACCCTATCTATATATAATTTATAGCCCCAGTAGTTACATCCCCTAAGTCAACCTCTCAAATTATTAATACATCTTAGTTTTAATTTCTAATCACGATCATACTCGGTCTACTAAACAAACAAAATATTTTTCTTGAGTCGTGGTCCCTTAGTACTAGGTCAAGGTCCACGTCGCGAGGTCAAACTTATTTCACCCTCACTTGTATTTAACTCCTACCTTCTACATCAAATGCTATCAAATCTATCTCCTGGGAAGCAAACCATAAAACTCAACTCCATACTCTCTCAAAATAAGCACGTTGCCAAAGGGGTACGGGAGGGGGGGGAGGGGAAGCTGTATAGTCTACATCCTCCCAACCACCAATTTTGTTTTAGCACCGCGTCTTACTATCTTTTCGGGCTATACGCATATGATATAATTACACTAATGGGTTAGGGATGAGGAAGGTTGAATTTAGAAGACGTGTACTCCTATTTACATGGGAGGAGAGTGGAATACCATCTAGAGAAAACTACTTTCAGTACACACAACCGAGATTCGAACCCCAATCTCCCCGTCATTGGCAGTTTAATCAAACACGAGATTAGACCATGCTGCCACCAAAGCAGGTCTACCTAAATTAAACTAATAATATATTTATTTTTAATTAAAATGCATCTTTTCGACTACTAAATGCAAGGTAAGCAGTAATCTGTGCCAGTGGTATTCAACCTGGGATAAACGTAACCCCCTAAGTACATATAAGTGGGTACATAAAATTTAAAAAAATCCCAAATATAGTTATTTATTATTTAAAACTTACTATTTAATGTATTATTTTGAAACGTAATTTATTTTAGAGGTTGATTATATAACTCGCATCATGCATAAATGACTTTGGAGGTACAAAGTTAAAGAAAAATTATATGTAGGGGCTACGCGGATAAAAGAGGTCGAAAATCAGTGAGTTAAGCAATACTGTTGTCCAAAGCGTTATGTGTCAGCTGCGGCCAGCTATTTTCAATGCCCACGATGTCCCCGAATAATATACGCATGAACTTGTTCATTTAAGAAACGTAGCTACACAAGTTTTATGTCAATTTGTTAAAAAAAAAAGGTCGGCCACAAAATATAAGGAGAGAAAAAATCGCTGACTCTACCCTGGTCCAATTAAAATTCCAGATTTCCATGACTAAAATCCTAAATCAGAATTGATAGGTATGTTCAAAAAATAGAAATACTCAATTTATAAAATAATTAATTTAAAATGCATTAATAAATAAGCAAACAAATTAAAAACTGGTTTGTATCAAACGCAATAATATATTTGTCCTCCCTTGACGGCCAAATATACCAGCTAGCAAAACTCCCTCACATTTTGTGGTTTCCCATATTTTCCCTGATTGCGGTCGTTCTGGACCACCCTTCTCTCCCGAAATGTAACCCTAGCATACGTCGCTACTCACCCATATCCTGTACACCCTCCACCCCCTAAAACACATACACTTACCCCCCTTCAGTGGATCGAGCCTGACCCCATCGCGTTATGTAAATCCATCAAGGAAGAAATGGATGCAGGAACTATACAGAAACGGAACACACGACCAGAATGTTTATAATTTAACGACTCAAGTTTTACATATTCATGGGTTAACATTCAAATATCGCTCCGGTCCATATCCATACACCGCATCTCATGTACACCAGTGGCGTGGCCGGAATTATTTAAAGGGTAGAAAGGGGTTGACTAATATTACACTTATATGAAGGTTTTTAAATATTTCTTACACCTTGTTAAAACAAATATACACATATTAGTAGTCCTATACAGCTTTTTACAGGAGGGGGGAAACCAACATTGGTGGGCACGCAGATTGGATGTCAACCTGGTATAATATACTCTAGTCTGGTTTTCAGATGTCGAGAAGGTAAGAGTTTGTATCCCAGCTGGGTATACTGAGGTTTCTTTTCCCTAACTCATTCAATTAGCCCCCTTACGGAAAATGAGGGTACTTTTCCTCTAAATTATTATTTCTTCAAACAAATCCCACTGTCGTAGACAAAATGCGTACAACCAGGATGAACTATAAGACGCGGGGGTGTGGGAACAAACAGAAGGGGAAATATTCTAGAAGATATACTTTGCCAAATGAAAAATTAGTACAATCATTGCAAAGAGAGTAGGTATTTTGTATTATTTACACATAAAAACAGTATAAAATGTCATTAAATACTTCTTTAACTATATAATTCTAGGCCCCTAGTACAAATATCTTACAGAGCTAAATGTGATATATTATTCGTTTAGTTCAAATTGCCCGTGTGGTAGATCATATTTGTAAAAATACCCCCTAGTGTAGTACATCCGACTGAGACTTGATCCTCGAGCCCCCTCACTGGTAATGTAGTGTTTTGCACGCATGAAGGTTATTTTGAACAAAGACAATGACATGAGTTATAATAATAAATAATAAATACGTTGAATGGGGTTGTTTATTTGTAACACGTCTTCTCGTCCGAGCTATACACATAACTACACTGAGAAGGGGAGTGTGTAGTCATGGAGGAAGCGTACTAGCATTTGTGAAGTGAGGGTGGGACGATCATTATAAAAAATAAGCACTTCTGTACACTCAGCCTAGATTCGAATCCCGATCTCCCTGGTACCAGTAAATCAGTCTGGAGGAGACAGATACCTTTCTCCACATGTAATAAAGTAATTCATTTGTGATTGTCCAACACCTTAGCTCATTCGGTAGCATGTCTACATACTGAGTTAAAGGTCCTGGGTTCGATTCCTGGCATGGCCGGAAAATTTATCATTGGTGAGATGTGGGTTTACCCTTTCACAGTGATAAATTAACGGGCGGGGACTGGATGGTTTTATTACTTATAATAGATATGAAGCTACGACAGGCCTAGGCAGCCAGCTTGAATAATGAACCTGACCCAGACGAGAGGCTCGAAACGCTTGTGATTGGGTAACTAGCTGTTATTTCGTAAAAAATATTTATCTCGGCTAGTCATTTACAATGAACAAAATCAAATACTCTGCCATATTTAAGGTTCAAGCAAATTAGCATCTATCGCCAATCCAGCTAAATTGTTTTTTCATAGTTTGTTGTAATTGCCTTTATAAACAACATATTGTTTGTTGCAGGACAATATTGTTTGTTACAGTACAGTACCATTTGTTATAAGACAGTAGAGTTTGTTTCAGTACAATACTGTTTGTTGAAGAACAATTCTGTTTGTTGCAGGACAATAATTTTTGTTGCAGCACAGTTTTGTTTGTCGCAGTACAGTACTTTTTGTTGCAGTACAATGCTCTTTGTTGCAGTGCAGTGGTGTTTGTTGCAGGATAATACTGTTTTTTGGGGGGCGATGGCCTATTGGCCTACATAATACGTGGCATTAAAAATATAGGTACTGGTTTTCTTTTTAAAGTAGCGTACTTCCAAAAGTATTCTTCCTTTTTCTGGTTATATAAAACATTTCGAATTGAACAACGTTAGCGCAAGGAACTTCAACCTTAAGTTGTTTTTTTAGAGTTTTATTTAGGGATTTTATATAAGTAAATCATATATTATTTGGTAGAGAACAAGACTTTACAGAACGGACTTCTTACCACAATCAGTGCATAGCTACTATACGTTTTATTAATTTTTTTGTTAAATATATTTTCTCTAAAATATCTTTCTTAATATTACTTATTATTGGTTACGAGAGTTGTTTTGCTTTTATGTTATGTAGGTCTATTATTAGATATTTAGTACTTATAGCATTTATTGGAAATAAGCTACAAAAGCGTACGAAGAGTAAAGCAAGTAAACTCACCTTAGGCCCCATTCAGCTTCTTCAACTCACTATGTCCTCCCCACACAAGATAACAACATGCCTCTATGAAATTGACCGAGAAACTAAAGGAGGAAATATCATGCAAGACTGAACAGTGCTGTATCTCGAGGCGTGGTGGGAAATGTGTGGTGCGCGTGCGCAAGACTGTGATGTTATGTTGGAACATGTGGCCTAGAATGATCTACCAACTCCTCGGGTGTTTTTCCGTCATCTGTCTATCCCCTCCCTCTCTTCATTGTTCTGTGTTAGCCGTTATTTTTGTTTACCCCTCTTCCCCCTTTCTGAGCTAGTATGAGCATATATAATGGTCTAATTCAAAATGTACAGCACTCTTGCCAGGATCGTGTCCTCGAACACACCTAGGTGTCCAGGATGGTTTAGGAAGGTACTTAATTCCTTTTCGGCTAAATGTACAGAGAAATTCCTTTTGGAGAGTTAATATTCATAGTTAATAACACTTTATAACCTGAAATCTTCTATTTATTTACTTCGACATGAAGCCCCATAAGGGTTCGTGTGATGTCACGACTATCTGTTTACAAAATCACTTTTGAGAGATTAGACGCTTATTACCCATGCGGCAGAGAAATGGTATTATCTGCGTGGCAGCAATATATGATATTTTTGTCAAAGTAAATGCTTGTAACGTATTGCCCATATGGCAGGGAAAGTTTATTTTTGCGTAAGAAATGTTATTATCTGCGTGGCAGAAATATATTATATTGTTGTCCAAGTAAACGCTTGTAGCTTATTGCCCATATGGCAGGGAAAGTTTATTGTTGCGTAAGAAATGTTATTATCTGCGTGGCAGAAATATATTATATTGTTGTCAAAAGTGAGCGCTTGTAACTTATTGCCCATATGGCAGGGACAGTTTATTTTTGCGTAAGAAATGTTATTATCTGCGTGGCAGAAATATATTATATTGTTGTCAAAGTAAACGCGTGTAACTTATTGCCCATATGGCAGGGAAAGTTTATTGTTGCGTAAGAAATGTTATTACCTGCGTGGCAGAAATATATCATATTGTTGTCAAAGTAAATGTTTGTAACTTATTGCCCATACAGCAGGGAAAGTTTATTGTTGAGTAAGGAATGTTATTACCTGCGCGGCAGGAAAATATTGTATGGTTTTATGAACAAGGTATTAAAAAAGTATAGCACATACAGCACCAAAAGTTTTATATTGTTATGGAGAAAATTATATTTTTTTACAACCCTTTGGAGTAATCTTATATATTACATTGAATTGTAACCAATTCATGGTTACTGAAAGTTCCCGCAACTCTTGTTTTGTCATAGCTTCATATTACACATATACTGTTCAATATTTATTATCAATAAAACTAAAATGTTATCTTTGACATATTTCTTTTTATCAAACTTTTATGATATTTTCTTCGCTTGCACCCGTAATATATAGATTGAAATAGTGTGAGTTCATGGAAGCAGAAAGTGAATAGGCCAGAGTCGACCTATTTGCTTTTCGTTATTATCCTATCGGCTCCTCTGCAATTATTGTTTCCTTTTTTTATAGTTAATTTATGTTGTGCGCCAGCCTTATTATTTTGGGAAGGGTAAGGGCGGTGTTACAATCTGAAGTATTAATTTAGAGTGTTTAGCAACTAACATCCTACATTTATTTATAATCACTAATTATCAAAAAAGTTTAAAATTAAAATGTAGCTTATTTGTGTTACTGTACGAACAAAGATTTTCTTGACATTGATACTGGTTCGTTGAAATTAACGATAAAACTACTTATATTAAAGTATCAAACAATATGTTATGATAAATATTATAAAATATATAATCTTTTATAATTATTTATCATAATATATTGATTGATTACTAAGTATTATATTACATCTCTTTCCTAAACGTTAAAATGTATGTCAAAAGATAAAACTAATGTTCTTTTAAATTATGTTTGACTTAATGTAACTCAGAGTTACCTTGAATTGGCATTTAGAAGAGATCTTTAATAAATAGTTTTGTATTTCAACTAATTTTTTTCTTTATTTATTATTTTTACACTTCCACCCGATTACACCAATGTTTTTATATGGCATGTTTGATATATATTCTTGCCCTTATTTTAGATTTTTTTTTAAATATTTGCACACTATAACTACCTAATAGTAGATATCAAATCTACTAAAACTAAATAAATTTTGATCATCCGTTGAGTTTTAACCACCTTTTAGTATTTTCAAAACGTGCAAATTAGATCCAATGAATACTAACAAATTTAAATTAAAACCTTCAGTAAATAATAATCTCTCCACTTTGCAACTGGAAATAATTTTATAAGGCCTATCTCAGAGACTAAAAAAAAATATATAATTTTACTGAGATATTTTTCATAAAATAATATAGTCTTTTAAATAGCTACTGAGCAGCACCTGAGGCTTGATAAATAGCGATTGAGCAACTTTATAAATAGCTACAAAGCAAACACTGAACATTGTAAAATATATTAATCAATAATATTGTTTCCCCACGCAGCTATTAAACAATGATATAGTTTCACCAAGTAGCTATTAAGCTATAATATAGTTTCTCCAAGCAGCTATTAAGCTATAATATAGTTTCTCCAAGCAACTTTTAAGCAATTATATATTTCCCCTGAGTCTGACACGTTAGCTCAGTCAGTAGCGTCTCTGCCTACGTAGCAAAGGGTACCCGATTATATTCCTGGCATGACCGAAAATGTGTTACTCTTTAACATTGATAAATTAACGGCCGGACATAAAAAAAAATGAATAAATAACCAATGAGCACAAATAAAAAACTAATGAAACAAGAATAAACAAGTTTGGAACACAAGAAGGGGGTCAGGAGGAAGGGAGGGGAGGGGGAACCAACAGCCAATCAGAGAACGAAGGGGCGTGGTCACGTTACCAAATTCACCCAATCAGCAAGCTGTGACAGCTGGGCGTGCTAGCTACTCATAAATATCTGCTGTCTTGCTAAGTAAAAAGACCCGGTGATACGTCTTGGAGGTACACGTACCACAGGTTGGGAAACACTTCTCTAAAGTCTAGGCCAGAAGTTATCAATGGAGTGCCAAGGAAATACATGGGAAGTTTATAAGTGAGTCTATAAGTATGCACTAGAAACATATTGTTGATTTAGTTAATATTAATTTTGTGTTTCTAGAATACATTTTTAATCACAAAGACGTTTCATACTAAGAGTAGTGTGAAATATAGGGGACGTGTCAAAGTGTGCCACCCTGATATAAATATAGATAAACAATGCTCTATACTATAAAAAGAGTTTGTGTGAAATCATAGTTTTGAGAAAAAATACATTAGTTCGAGATGCACAATACCCCTATGCAGACGGGACACAATAAACCTTACCCGTAGTCCCATAAACATAAGCATATGATTATGAAAACCCCACTCTTCTTTCTATAGAACATAGATAGCTAGAAGTAGATTCAAATACACGAAAAAATGTGATGGCTCTAAAAAATATTATTTTTATCAATTTTAAATATATATTACTCGTATATATAGTCCCTATATATAAAACGTGAACTTTCTGAACAAGTACATGACTTTCACCAAAATTTAATTTTGTAACATTATTATAACACCCAGTTCCCCAGCCGTAAATATATCACTATGCAGGGAACCAAAATATAAGTTTATTATGATAAATATTTCAGATATTGTGGGAAACGAACTTAGCTAGAGTCCAGTAATAGGACATACTATCGTGAAATTTAATAGTATAGCTACATTTATTTTAATTTGGCAATAAAACCCACTCTATTTCCAAAAACTGTATTTACAGTAACAATAATGTATTATAAATAATTTAAATATAGTTGAAAATTAGACGTACACGTGAGAATAGAACAAGCGTCAAGCTGTCATTTACAACTACATTCAAATACAGAGTATACCTATGAACAACCTAAATCCGTTCAAAATAATAATTGTTTTAGTTTGTTACAGAGTTATTATAAATAAATGTAGCTATGGCTATCATTGATTAAAAAGTTTATAGCATTAAAAAAACGTGTTACCAATGTATTATTATTAAAACCATAACAAAAATAATAACAATAATAACAATAGGGTCTAACAATAGCAATAGTAAAAATATTACCAAAAAATAATAATTTGATAAATAATGATATTAATAATTTAAGTTAGTTACAAACCCTTTATATTGAACCGCTATGAACGTTAATTCTACGGAGAAAAAATATAGTAGAAGTGCTCGAGTGTGGAATTATTTTTTAAGTTCTACGCCTTAATTCATGTTATGTAATATATACGTAATCAAATTTAAACATAGTTTTGTTTAGTAGGATCTAAAAAATTAAACAAGTGTTTATTATAAATATCTATAAGCTAAGTATTAATTTACTATAGGCTAGTAAGCAAATAGGTTTAAAAGTGAACGTTGAAAAGAAAAAGTATATGATCACAAAGAGAACACAGATTGGAGACGATATTTAGAGATTACTGCGAACAATAAACCATTTGACATGGTTAATGAGTTTAACTATTTAGGAACAATTTTTAACTAGCAATAACGATATTAGTATGAAAATTAGGAAAATATTACAGTCGAAAAATACATGCTATTACTCTATCTGCAAGTTGTTGAAAACTAGCCTGCTTTCAAGGAATGAGAAACTCAGAATATACAAATCAATTTTACCGGTTGCTCTCTATGGGTGTGAAACGTGGTCTCTTATTTAACAGAACGAGAACAAATTTAGGGTGTTCAAAAACAAGGTGCTTAGGAAGATATTTGTTACATAAATGGATGAGGCTACTGGAGAGTGAAGGAGGTTATATAGCGATGAGTTAAGGCATACATATATTGAACTCATCATAAGACATTGTTAGGATAGTCAAGCCTCGTGAATTACGGTGGCTATGACATGCAGTGTGAATGGGAGATTCTAGAATCTTGTTCGGGGTACTAACTGGCAACCAATGGGAAGAGACCATTGAGAAGAACCAGACTCAGGTGGGAGGATAACATTAGAACGAACCTGAAATAGAGTGTAATGCGGTGGACTGGGTAGAACTGGCTATATATAGGAATAATGTGTAATGAGGTGGACTGGGTAGAACTAGCTAAATATAAGGGATAGGGTGTACTGAGTGGGACTGGATATTGCTATCTCAAGATAGGGATAGGGTGTGATGAGGTGGACTGAATAGAAATAACTCATGATAGGGATAAGGTGTAATGAGGTGGACAGGATAGAACTAGCTCATGATAGGGATAGGGTGTGATGAGGTGGACAGGATAGAACTAGCTCAAGATAGGGATAGGGTGTAATATGGTAGATTGGATATAACTAGCTCAAGATAGGGATAGGGTGTGATGTGGTAGATTGGATATAACTAGCTCAAGATAGGGATAGGGTGTGATGTGGTGGACAGGATAGAACTAGCTCAAGATAGGGATAGGGTGTGATGAGGTGGACAGGATAGAACTAGCTCACGATAGGGATAGGGTGTAATGAGGTTGACAGGATAGAACTAGCTCAAGATAGGGATAGGGTGTGATGTGGTAGACTGGATATAACTAGCTCAAGATAGAGATAGGGTGTAATGAGGCGGACTGAATAGAACTAGCTCAAGATAGTGATAGGCCATATTTTTTTCACATTTCATAGTTAAAAGAAATCCCCCAAACACATAATATTTGGTTCTAAGACAAATATGTTCCTTGAATGTTCGACTCAAGGAGGTCTACGGTCGCTTTAATTAGGTCGACTGCCTTCAGATACATAGCATGTAGGTTCTGACTTTTGTAAATTATTGGGGAAGAGGGGGGGGGGGCAAAGGTTTCAATTTTATGCTAAAAATATTAGACTGTCAACGCCATGAAGAATAAATACACATTATCTACATTTTAAAGTTTTTTATTGTAATTTAAAAAACATATAAATTTATAAAAGCTGACATAATAAATTCACCCAACATTCTGCAGGAACATACATTTTATTACACAAACATATTGATAATAAATAGAAGAAAAAATATATTATATAATTTTAACTCTACTTTTCTTTTGAATATGTTTGGCAAAGTAAAACTTCAGTCACTGCGGGATCTTAGGAGACGATTATGCAAGATGTTATAAAGTGGTATTTAAAAAATTTAATCTATAACAAAATTCGTAATAAAATATTTAAAATCCTGAACAAAGTTAATCATCCATGGGCGCCCATAAATGGCCGATAATCTCCCCTGATCCCTCTGCCATTTTTTTTGTTAATTTCTATGAAAAAAATAAAATGGTTTATTTGGAATTTGGCTGCAATTAGCTAATAACAAATTAGAATGATCAATATCCGAGTTAACAGATAAAAATGATAAAATGATTTCCCCCCATACCCTCTTCAACAGCTTTCTTTTCATTTTGTTCTGTTTAATAAACTTGTGAAAAATATGTTTCTTTTCAACGTGTACAGATAAATTTGATTTTTTGTAAAATTTTCAGAAACATTTTTTCGTAAATTGGCTTTTAAAATCATATAATTAGTTCAGAATTATGTTCATATACTTTAAAATTCCCTCCCGCAAGTTTAAATTCGTGAAAATTTCTCTCAAGGACAGGAGGGGGATTATACCCCCAGCAGATACAACTCCAATCCACCCCACATTTGGAAAACCCACATGTGCACCCTTGACAGTGAGTAAAATACAGTAACTATAATTTTCTAAAATATTAAAACTGAATAGTTATTTTAATAAAAGAAGGTACCTTCTTTATTGTGATTGATTAGGCTACGACAATGTTAAAAAAAAGGTTGTTCACTGTAGGAAGAGGTCTCTAACAAAAATGTTTTGAAGAAATTCTCAGAAACTAAGTGTTCAATTAGATTTAAATCTTTACAATCACAAGGAATATAATATATTTACTTCACATTAGCGTACCCACGGGTTTCAAAGCCTCACCGTAGTTTGGGGGTGCCCCGAGATCTACGTAGATCCGAAGAGAAAATAAAATGGGGATGGGGGGTGACGTATGCAACTAACGTGACCACCGTATAGACCCTAGCTTATAATGTTGAGGCGATTGACACTTTTCATTTGGCGTGGAAATGCGGAGCCATGGAAACAAACGGCTATGTTCAAGAATTTTTATTGTCTTGCAATTTTCTTTTCGGAAACGGTTTGTTCAAGAATAGAAGCATGTTGATTAAGCTATACTTTTCATATACCCACCTCCTCTATAGTTTAAACAATGATTAAATATCGATAGAATTGAAATTTTTCAATAGAAAATTGCCGGCTTCATAACCAAAAATAAGAAAATGTAACAATTAATAAACATCAATACATTATCTTAGAAGGGATGTTGAAAATATCAACATAAAAATGTCAGTCGGTTTCGAGAAGAATGATATTTTCAAACGTATGATTTTTTCCGCAAGACCTGTCCGGTAGCGCCATCTACGGTCTCCATAATCTATCTGTTCTTGTTGAAGCGTAAGGATACTTTGGTCGGTTGTGAAGCCACGCCATGCCTTTCACCCACCCACCCACCCACCCACCGTCCCACAAAAGAGGTTTTAGACTTGTACTCAACAGGGCAAAGGGCCTTAAGTGTTTTACAAATAATATAAGGATACACACATTTACCTATTATAACTAATCGGTAATTTTTGTGACAGTAGATTTATGTGACGGCTTAGCCAATTTTAATTTAGGCCTATCTATTTATCAAGTTAACAAATACCAATAAAAATCCTTCCAAAAAAGCTTCTAGGTGTATATAATCAAGGCCGTAGCCAGGGGGTGAGGTTTTCGGGGTCAACCTTCCCCCCCGCCCTCCCCTGAAATGTTGTGAACAGAATATATATGGCATTATTTATGGTTCAAACAATATCAAAATTGAGATACAAGTACAAATTAGGGGGCTGTGTTACCATAAAAAGCACTTCAGAGAGCTTCTAGAGGTGTTTAATATCTAAAATTTGTCCTAGCCTCTGGCAGCAGTTAGGGGGTTATGTTGCCATAAAAAAAATACTTCAACTAGCTTCTAGAACTGTTTATCATTTAGAATTTTTCCTAGCTTCTGGCGATTGGGGGATGTGCCCACCAAACTCTCCCCCTGGAATTATTGGCTGGCTACGGCCTTGCATATAATAGTAAAAAAATTTGCCTCCGGCAGTTTGGGGGTACCCAAACCCCCCTGCGACCCGTTTACTTCGCAATCCTGCGTACGCTACTGTTACTACACGTATTGGAATAAAATGGTGGTAAAATATAATTCTAGTAAGTTGTAACCTAACCTATCCAACATCTTAACTCAGTTGGTAACGTGTCTGTCTGAGTAAAGGGTCCCAGGTTTGATCCTCGGCATGACCGATAAATGTATCATTGCTGAAATGTGGTTTTCTCTTTTACAGTGATGAATCAACGGATGGGGACTGGATACTGTGTATGTCCTAGTCGTAGGTTAGACTAATTATAAAGCATACGAAGCTACGACAGACCTAACAAACCGGTAGTGGAAAATATATGGATTGAATAAAAATCTACCCAGGCCACAGGATGGAAACAGTAATGGATCTAAAACGTAGTAAGCTAACCTGTGGAGGGACCAGAAGACCACACTATAAACCCTTTATTACCGTGATCAACCTATAGTACTCCACCATGTCAAGCATCACATGGTTTTATTCATATCATCTGTGAGAAATATATTTTTAGTAGGTTTTCTTCCGTAAATCATGGCTTCAAACTGTAGTAGATGTAAATTAAGTATGCAAAGCCAGAACAAATATATCCATTCAATTCTTAGGGGGGCCCAGAACCCCCATGAAAATTATAGGGGGGGGGGAATCCAAAACATTCAAGCCTCCTAGAGTCGGCACTTATGCTATAGCAGGTTGACCAACTGTCTTAAAATGACACTATCTTGTAAATGAGTAATAGAGTAATGATCACACAAACGGCATCTATTATCTATAAAAATAACTATTTGTAGAATAAGTAGTAGTACTTATTTAAAACCAAATAGTTTTACTAAAGTATCTACTTTGGAGTTCAATATCGTCGTAAAAATTGAACTTAATCCGAATCTATAAATACATTTAAAAATAAAATAAATTATTCATTAAATGTCTCATTATAAACAAACAATTTATATTAATTCTCCATATGAAATAAATAAATCCATACATTTTTATTTTTTCATTTAAAATGCATTGAAATAGAAACAAATTAAACTAAAATGGTTCATTAAATATGTTTATGTAGTTTGAAAATTCTATAAAAAAAATCATAAGAGATGCTCAGATATGTTACTCAAATAAATAAGCAGCCACAATATTGAATTATTATTATTATATATTAAATGTTTGTTTTGAACCATGCATTTATAGGAAGATAGCCTTAAATCTTGAAGAGACATAACGGCCAGTGTCCTAGCCAACAAGCCACCGCTGGGAAATAGGTCCTTATGTCACCGATGTTAACATTGTCGGCCACTTACAGAGAACCGATCCTTAATTAAGTATGGACGTGTTAACGAGTGAGCTAAGGTACCGGGCAACTGATTCTAAATATTATATTTAATTGTTTCTTATTTTTCTTTGACAGCGTGTCTTACTTTCAGTCCCGACTGTACGCATTTTATTTCTGACATTAGAGTAAGAATGAAGATAGTAGAGTCTAGATGTAATGTACAATCATTCGTTAGGAGGGTGAATGGAAAACCATCAAGGAATAACACGCCAAGTACATCCGGGCAGGATTCGATTCCCATCCCACACTAAAATACCCCGATATTTAGTCCACGTGCAATGCGGGTATCGAACAGTTATTCGGAAATACGTGAATAAGTATTCCATGCTTGTCATTTTAATTGTATCATCTTACTTCAAATGGAGGTATTTTAAATTCAGGTCCATAGAGAGGATCTTGTGCCTAAACTCTTTCAACGGCGCTCTAGAGCTGGTGTTCTTTAGAAGTGGTGTGTGGCGTACATCATTATAGGACGCCCATTCAGGCCACGACGTCTTTTCAATGCGACCGGCGTCTTCGAGTCTCGCTCGAGCTTTCAATGTGGACCTCGCAACTTTCATGAAAAGGAAGGAGAGGGGCTCCGGGAACTTCTTTAACCTGGGAGTTTTTCGACGCCCTTCACTTAAATTCACTAGAGTGTTTGGAAATATCGCGGAATAATGGTTATAAAAAAAGAGACGTTTTATGAATTTTAATAGCAGTCTCGTCCACACAGGTGGACATGCAGATAAAAGGCCTCAGTCTTGTCTTATTATCTTAGCCGGTGACAGAGACGTCAGGATTCGAATCCCGTCCAAATGTACTTGAATGTTTTTCCTTGATTTTTTTTAACTCTCCCTCCATATTGGTAGCGCTTATACTCGGTTAAAAGCTCACTTCAGTAAATAAAGTTAATTTTCCCATTTAATTTGATTATAAATTAATTTGAAACTGGTTTTAAAAACCTCTATAACAGATTTTAGATTAATATTATACCATCTATGAAATGAAGTTGAAATAAATTTTCCCCATATTACCAAGGTATAAATTATCATCTTAAAAACTTCGATTCTTGGTATGTTCTGTCGTGACCTCCCCCCGCCCCCTCCCCTTGATTTGCCAGGATAGCTTGCGGAAGGGGTTAAGTTGAAGGCAAGGTAATTATGTGGGTTCAAAATAATATGCAAGTTTATGGATTTTGGTTTAATAGTAGTTTCTAAAAGATAATACAAAATGTGATACTAGACGAAAGATGAAGAAATACAGAGACTGGACGCCTGCGTCCGTCGAAGAACTGGCATTAACTCGTGGAAACATAGACCAATATAATTCACTGACACTGACACCCATACAGAACACGATCTCGGAACCCTGTTCTAAGTACAAGTGCTACTGATGACCCGAGGATATGTTACTGCGTTGAGCAGCGTAACTGGCTGCGGTATCGATGGAATTGTAACAGCCCCGATGCCAAAAAATAGAGTCTTTTATACCCCGCAATGGCCCCTTTCCTGGACAACTAGCTCAACATTGTTTTGAATTGCCAGCACTGCTCTGCAACCTTTCTAGTTACGCCATATACGCTAAGACAGTTTTGAGCCCATGCGTACGTTCGAGCTATGTAAATCAAAATAACATTCAACCATTGCCCCGTGGTTATGACACTTGTTTATAATTATTGTTTACTTTTTACATCATTTAAATTATAAGTAACATTATTTTAACAACTGTGTGGTATCATCGTTTCTTATTTATTTTTAATAGCTCGTTAAATATTGAAAATGGCCCATTGGTGGTGAAACGACCTGTTAAATGGTCCTAGATTTTATTCTTGGTATGGTCAAAATATTTATTATTAGTGAAATTGATCTTACATTCTTTCCGTGGAGTCTCTTTCGTTGTCCCGATGAGATGAAGTGATGGTGATAGTGGGTATGGAGGTTTGGAACCAGTGTAAACTCTTAACCTAGCTTAAACCTAACTAAATAAACCCTAGTGACAATGGGTAATCATTCCTTTCCAAGAAAAATCCCCAATGCTATCAGGGAATCGAACTCTAGACCTCTAGCTCAGCAGCCAGATGCTCTAACCACAATGATGACCGGGGGACTGGTTGGTGTGTGTTCTATAACTAAGCTAGTTTATAAGGCATGCGCTAATTTAATTAGCTGACTCAAAATGTCCACGTTCAATAGCCTTAAAAATAAAAAGGATAAATTAATTATTTGGTAAAAAAAAGTTTGTAGTAATTTATGCAAATAGAAACAAAGCTTGGTGAGTTAAACAACCTCCCCCTCACATGCAATCCAGTCTAATACGACCCATACGCTCTAAGCCACGTGACCACCTGTAAGTGTGGGAGAAGGGCTGGCAGGGTGAGAAAGAGGGCAGGGGGTCGTTTATCTCAATTTGTATATTGTGTGATACATTTTAAATTTTATTTACTTAAATATAAACTAGACTAAATATAGGCCACAATAATAACATACCATACATTAGTGTTACCAGCTTAGTGGGTTCAAACCTGAGGGTCAAGACCCAAAGACTGTTTCGGGTATTTATCTTAGTGATTATAATTACCATAAAAGGTCAAGCAATCAAATAGAAATGTAATCGGTTAAAATTATTTTTTTTAAATTGCTTAGATTTAGGCCCTCCGCACACGGGTCGACTGTTTTGCAACGCGAGTTTCAAACCGGTTGCACATCAGATTATTGTGCAACTGGTTTTCAATCGATTGATGTTCTTCGTCCGCACACAAACGCGACTGATTCTGAATCAGTCGACAGTTTCATAGACAATAGTAATATAGAGTGTTGCGATTGAAACACGTTTAGTATATATTCTTGAAGCTAGTTTTGGCAACATGTCAAGTAGTAGTTCAGATGAAGAAGACATTGTTGACTATTATCAATACCGCAGACTACGAAGAGCAGTACGAAGGGAATATTGGCGCCATCCTTATATAGAGAAAAATATCAAGTGCAGGCTGTTCGTTGCAGCAGAACAATTAAATAAAACAGACACCAAGTTTATAGCATTTTACAGAATGTCCAAAGATTCTTACATGGAATTGGTAAAGATGGTTACTCCTACCATACAGAAGATGGACACAAATATGAGAGAGTGTGTGACTGCAGAAGAAAGAATATTAATAACTTTGAGGTAAGTTTTATTTATTACTCATTATTTTGGTTCATACACAGAATAACAAAAGTCCAATTTAAAGAAATAAAAATTACAGTATAAAATTAAGAAAGCTACACTTCTGTTCATATCTTAAGGAATGTAGTTGAAGTAAAATGTTCACATTTTATAATAGTTGGAGTTGAGAGCCCCTGCAAAGTCTGTATAAAACTGGTGTGTTGGCGATGCTTGTTCCTGTAATGATTCTGAAACCGGAGAAATTGCTGAGGTATGGGAAGGTTCGGAGGTATGCGAAATTCCAGAGGTATGCGTTGAATCCGACTGTGGTGAGTCAATTGTGATAAATGATGAAGAGTGGATCAGTGATGGGGTTGATATCTCATCAATAACGCTGAAAATTTTGCGCTTGAAAAGTTTAATTTGAGAATCAGTAAATTCTTCTATTTCAGGTATCAAGCTCAGTAAAAACATTTTGAGAGCCTCTTTCCTTTCAATTTTGTGAGAGCTAGTAGCTTCTATGTTAGCAGTTGTTTCCAGTCTTGCTTTTTTGGCTTTGAAATACTCAGCCACACATTTATCTGCGTCCGCCGCCGATTTATTTCTGACATTCAGGCTTTTCTTAGATCGATTTGGTTGAGGCAGTACTGTTCCCTCAGGTGATGCTGGGGGGAAGGTGGATGGTGCTTGTATCAGAGGTGGTGGTGGTGGTGGTGATGATGATGCTTGTGAGGATTACACCATGTCTGATGAATCTTCAAGAGAGCCACTCTCATCATCACATCTTTCTAAATTTTCAAATATTTCTTCTGTCGTTTCATGCTGTGGTATTTGTGGCAAATTTCCGGATGAGGGAGGAGCCAACGCTTTTATGAATGGCACACAAAACTGCATGGCATCCGCCAAATAGTATGCCTTTTTCTTTCTTCCGGATCCACTTGGTGGAGGCTTCAGTTTACGTGAGAAAACTGTACGAAGATTACGCCATTTCTCTTTGCACTCAGCCGCTGAAATCAATGAAACGAATACAGTTACACATTATGTTAAAATACAGTAACACTAAAATAAAAATAATCTTTATTTATGTTTTTCATTTTTATGTTAGATTTATTTAATTTTTTACAGGTACTTGGCAACAGGATGCACATTTGTGTCACTTTCTTTATATTTTGCAAGAGGGGAGACCACAATCGGAGCTATTGTTAAAGATACTACTAAAATAATCTGGGACGTATTGAATGAAATATATATGCCTCTACCGACAGGAGATCAATGGAAAATAATTGCTGATCGTTTTGAGATTATATGGAACCTTCCAAACTGCATTGGGGCTGTGGATGGGAAGCACATCCGAATAGAGAAATTTCCAAACACTGGTTCTCAAAATTACAATTACAAGTTATACCATTCTACCGTACTAATTGCGTGCTGTGATGCAGATGGACTTTTCACAATGATCGAACCGGGTTACGCCGGAAGAAACAGTGATGGAGGTATTTTCAACGCCAGTGCAATGAAATTCTGGATGGCCCATGGGGGTTTTGACATACCTTTGCCTTCCCCGTTGAGATACGATGAAACAAACCGTCCATTTCCTTACTACTTTGTGGGAGATGAAGCGTTCCCATTGTCACGCAATTTAATGAGGCCCTATGCAAAAAGAACCTTAGACAATGTGAAAAGGATTTTCAATTACAGATTGAGCCGTGGAAGGAAAACAATTGAATGTGCATTTGGAATGGCAGCAGAAAAGTTTGCGGTATTAAATGGGCCCATACGATGTCGAAAAGCAGGAACAGTGAATGACATTGTAAAAGCTGCTTGCGTCCTCCATAACTACGTACGTAAACGAGAGGGGATTGATTACAGGCCACCAGCTACGGGAGAAGATAACGAGATTGCGGGAGTAGCTATCAACATGACAAGACAACTTGTAATACATGACGGTTCTTCGGCGGCTACTTTAAGGAATTATTTGGCAAACTATTTTCTTTCTTCTCGTGCATCTGTACCCTGGCAATGGAAATACACTGTACCAGAAATAAGGAATAATATTACTAATTAATATTATCTATTAACAATATTAGTGGTGTATGTTGCTAAATAAATACCTAACAAAAATAATAAATAAAATAAATACCACTACATACCTGTAATTTGTACTTCGGCTGCCACCTCTTGCCATGCTTTTTCAGTGATGTCTTTCCTGGAGTACCCAGGAAGCTTATAATTATATAGCACTTCACGCTTTTCCACTTCTTCAACGAATTTTATATTCCACGTTTGATCATTCATTTCGAATGTCGACCAACAACACTTCAAAATGTCAATAATATACACTATAACAACGCTAGAATAACACGTATTCAACAATTTCACAACATGCAACCGTGCAACTGAAACCGTTTCGCGACCTGCAAGCACGATCGCAAGTGACCAGTTGGAAACTGATTTCAAACCGGTCCCGTTTCTGTCGACCCATGTGCGGCTCCCCACTCCCCTACACGTGCAAGGTCACCAAATGGTTGCATGTACAACCGGTTTGAAACTCGCGTTGCAAAACAGTCGACCCGTGTGCGGAGGGCCTTACCCAACTGTGACAGTTGATTGCTGACCTAGTTTTCGTAACAGTCTCATGTTTGGGCGAGGGACGCTGCTAGCATACTTCGTTGGTCACACTCGCGTGTTAGACTAGATTGTCGATGATAGGGAAATCGGGGTTTGAATCTTGGTCGGCTTTATCAAAATTCACCCCCCGTACACAAACGGGAGTTAAAATGTGATCTCCCCGTCCCCAACAAACCAAACGAGCATGCCCATCGACACGTGTTATTATAACTACTGTATCCTATACGAACGTGCCCAAGAAAATCAATGAGCCCGGTGGGTATTTCTTAGTACCGCCACGTTTTAATTATGCTAATAGAGTTAGGGGTGAGGAAGAAGTAGGGGGCAACCACTGGTTTGCTCAGTGCTTAAAATAATGACGTACTAGGACAAAGGTTCCGGGTTCGATAATCATGTCTAGGTGTCATTTTGCAATTTAAAGAATATTCTTAGAAGATATTAATTAAAAGATGGTGACCTGGCGGTCTAGGGGTAAGGTGTCAGACTTCTATGCTGGCGGCCGGGGTTCAATCCCAGGTCCCGGCAAAGATTTATCTGATTACCAAACCCTTCCTTCACCTCTGACAAGACATCTTGTGAATGTGAGGAATGCCAGGTCTCCACCGTGGTTCGGATTCCACGTTAAACTGTAGGTCCTCCATTTCATCTCACAATAGCGTAAGTGCGTATAACCCGAACGGGTAGTAAGACGCGGTGCTAATAATAATAATAATAATAATAATAATAATTAAAAGATCACCATGTAACAAAAAAAAATGTGTTTAACTTTATCATAAATGAGGAAGCATCGCAACTGTGAAAACTATGGACTTTAAAAAATGTGTTTAGGATCTTGACGTTTTATGAGCTAAAGAAAAGTGGAATATACTATTCTGTCTGAGCCGGAGGTTGGTTTCTATGGCCCTAGTTCAAACTTGAACTTCAAATGCTATATGGCCATGCCTCTAGAACAAATCGTGATTTCAATTCGAACAATAAAATTTGAAATATCTAGAAAATGGCTCTGACTAGTTTATTGGAAATATAATAATTTAATTGCAGTTTTCTTAACACAGATTGTTTCAAATTTGATTCTAAAATATATTAGATTTTTTGAGAGCGAGTGAGCAACTGTGTAGTACCATTTATTAAGACTTTAATTTGCAAAACGACATATACCTACACATGTTCTAATGCTAGTTCGGTTTGTACACATTTAATTGGAGTTTGTAATGGGTGGAAATGTTTGGGGTTATAAACGTATGGTCTATATTGAGGGTTTAACATATATTTTATAAAACTCGTGGAATTATAGCTACTACATGGATTTGTGACGTGTACGTCGATACATTTGGCACATGGAAAGCATTTTGTTTTTGATTTAAATAAATACTTTGCGCCTTCACTAAGTGGCACCGCTAAGCCTCTTTGCAAGGGGGAGGGGGGAGGTGCCAAAGTCTCGCTAGACCACTGCTTTCCAACATTTACAGGGTTTGACCCCAATTTTTGTCTCCGAGACCCCCGTGATCCCTTGTTACTTGGATAGGGACAGATCCTAGTGTTTTGCAACGTATCTTAGTACTCGTCAGAGCTATTTGTATTTAATTACACTAACGGGGTAGTGATAAGGTAGAATTTAGAAAAAATGTACTCACATTTTCTTTGAGGGAGTGTGGGAAATAATTTATGAAAGACAGCCCTAAGTACACCATGATCTCCCATCAGAGATCATCTAAACTAGACGAGCGTGACGATTAGTCAGCACACTCACCGGTTTGGTTTTGATTATATAATGACTAGACGTCGTATAAGATAATGGAGTTCGCCACGCAGGTATTTTGGATATGAACAAAGCGAGCGCTTGCCAATCATTAAGTTGCTACAGTAAACCAAGTTGGCAGGCACATTTTCAGAGTTTGATAACCAATGATAACTTAACGTTAACCATAACAGTATTCAATATTTTTAATTTTTCCGTTTGTATTGCAAATTTTAACCTTCCTATAGTCATTATAATAATTTAATCTGTTAAAGGAACATATATATTTTATTAAAAGTAGTATAAAATGTGTGCTTTTAAAAGTCATCAACACCTTAGTTTTGTCTTTGTAGAAATGCAGTCGCTTGGGTCAACACAAAATATTGTTTGAAATTTCGATATTGCTTTCATAAATCTAACGATATTGAACAAAACAGTTCAGCCCTGCTTTCTGGTTGTAGATTTCCAAAACTAAAAAACAGAGGTGATTTATTATATAGCAATTTAAAAAAGAGACAACCATTATAGAATGCCCAACCACAACATTGTAATGTATAGTAGTAGGGTGTCCATAAATTATTCTCTCCAATTATAAACCATAATAAATTCGTTATTTTAGAAAATATTAAAACTGTTTGTGGTAATTTGCGAGGTAAATAAAAAAACTCTTGAGGTGTGGTATTTATTACCACAAATAACGAACCTATCAGGACTGATGAAGTGAATAATTTATGGACGCACTGTGTGCTTGTCCCGAGATGAATGTGCGTCTGTAACAAAATAAATAACATAACATTGAGATATTCCTATTTATTCTATGACCCCCTACTCTAATTCCAACGACGCCACTAGCTTCACTTCAAACGCCATACATTCAAATCAGTGTCAAAATAAAATCAGAAGTAACAGGTAAGGGAAATACGTTGACGTTCCATTCTGTTGTTTTGTGGTTCCCTCCGAGAGTCAGGAATTAAATGTTCATTTCTTGGCCGGTCAAAACAAATCTCGAGCCACATAAATCGTCGTCATAGTTCCCCTTCCGTTCCATATATTCATAAGCTGCAGTGGGGATGACAAATGTGTTCAGTATGCCAAGACTGTAATAAAGTAATGTTAGAGCGTGTTAGCATGAGAGGGACAACGTTCCACTCGCTGTTCCTTGTTTCTATCGCTTCTCTAGTTCCCATTAGCATTTGTTCCTTCGCGCGCGCCCATGCCAGCAGCGGCAACATTGCCAGATAACAAGCATGTAAGGTTGTGCCAGCAACAAAGATGAATCGCCAAAAGGGAAAGAAATAATACGGAGAGTAAAGAAACAAACCGGCAAAACGTGAAGGCACGGGAAAACTGCTCGGATTACTGTTACTAAAAGAACACGTTTCCTCGTATAGTCTTCAGTTAGTTTCAATTGATTTAAGATGGATTATATAAAAAATGTAAACCAAATAAAATAGTTTAAAAAAATTCCAGTCCTTAATATATTAATCAAAGGCTGAGTAAAATCGCAAAGTGCATTAATGATAGGTGCGATTTGTTTTGTAAGTTATACTTTCAGAGAAATATTAATTCGTAGATTAATATTTTCGAAAAAATATTAATTAGCAGGTTAATATTTTCACAGAAATATTAATTAGCAGGTTGATAGAAAAAGCTAAACTTAAGTGTTACGAAACGAGAAAATGTTTTAATATCCGCAAAAGTTACTGTTCCCGCAATAAATCTACAAGTCTTGCTGTGTACCAATACACATAGAAAACCGTTATTTGTTTTGAATCAATTTTGGTTAGTGCTAGAATTTCCAGCCTGAATGTATAAAATAAAGCGAATAAGTTCAATGTGAAGCAAAGTATATATTTAACGTTAACTTTTTCATAATTCATGAGCCAGTGAAGGATGTACTGAGCTTCAATTTTTTAAACATTTTCCTCACTTTCTCAAATCAGGGTATAATACATGTTATTGTATTATTTTTTTAAATTTAAGATCCTGTCATAAAAACTATCAGTTGAACACAAGACCTTCTTACAAGATTTCCTTAACCTGAGGCGTGGGTTTTTAAGGCAGTTAAAGTGACCTTGGCCAATTTCTTTCTACTAAGAGAAATCACCCAATTGGAATGTTCCGCATATAGAGTCGGTAGACTACCACACATCAGAGAAGACTAATAATCGCCTGAGAACGGTTCGTCCAAGAATACCGAATATAAATTAAGGTTTTTGCTAATATCTGGGGCGCAGAGATCCTGCACCCGAAGCCCTATGTATTTGTGTTAGGCCGAGCGCGCGTGAAACTAGTCGGAGGTCGCCGAACAATGGCTATTCTCGGGCACATTTAGTCGGCACCCGAGCTGCCTTTCACTCAGAGGATAATGTCACGTCTGGCTCTGAGTTCTTCTTTTGTGTAATTTATATTAGTTAGAGTCCAAACAGCAATGCACACTATTAAGGACATAGCAGGTAAGCCATTAGACCATCAAAAAAGCCTGAAATAAACACTTGCTACAGTTGTATTTGATCACGAACACTTGGATGAGGAAATAAAAAAGCATTCGGTGAGTAAACTACATTTGCAAAATGAAATTACTCTGGCAATGCTGGGACGGGTAGACAAATATAAGACAGCAATTAGATGAAAATTACAGAAAGTTACTTAAAACACAGTGTGAATTGGTGGAGAGAAACAGGTGCATACTTTTCAGAATAATTGATCGTATCACATTTTGTGGGTTTTTATACGCGAGTTTAAGAGGCCATGATGAAACTGTTGAAAGTTTGAACCCGGACGTTCTTAGAGGATTATTAGATTTTAATGCACCTTTGGATAACGTAGTACGAGAATATCTGGAAAATTAAAACGTTTTCAAAGGGACTTCAAAAACAATAAAGAATGAAATGTTTGATGCTATACTGTTAATCATTCTTATATAAAACAAGAAATTGGAAATATTGAATGTTTTTCAGATCAAGTGGATGAAATCACTGACATAGCATGCAGAACACAGATGTCTATCGTAAGCTACTTCATTACCAAATTGAAGGGTCTATTTATGAAAGGTTTTGGAGCTATTTACCACTCACAGATAGAATTGCCGAAGGTATAAGTTAGGCAATATTAAAACTGCTGAGTGTTCTAGGAATAGATAATAATCCAGGAAAACTAATAGCCCAGACATATTATGGCACCACTGTGATGGGTGGAGCAACAGGTGGGGTTCAGCAAATGTTTAAATAAACTTAGCCTCACGCAAATTTGGTTCATTGCTATGCGCATCAAGGAAATTGAATCATGCAACAAGCAACTTCCGCTTCAAAAGAATCAAAAATATTATTTTCTGACATTCAAAGGGTTGCATTATTTTTAGCCGTTCACCAAAAAGGACTGGCGTTCTAAATTAAATAGTTAAAAAAAAGCTACTGCAATTTGTCCTTACAAGATGGAATTTTCAAAAGTATAATGTGAATACGACTTATGAACACAAAGGCAGCCTTGTAAAATGCTTTAAGAGGATACGGGGATCAGAGACAAACACTAAAACTATTTCACTTGTATCAGTGTTCATTAGGGTATTGCAAGGTGATATGTTTTTATTTTGGTTGTACTTTTTCTCCACGGTTATACCTCACATAGACATGTTATTCAATCAGATCCAGAGGAAGAAAACAGAATCCAGTGAAGTTAAGAAATGTACATGTGATTTTGTTGCTGCGAATGAGAAAATAAGAAATTGTTTCTCTAGGGATCAAAATGAGACTACTTGAGAAAATGAACCTCCAATTAGCAAGAAAATACGACAAGATGGAAGTCCATTGCATGATAGGATATCAGCTATTGAGGTGTGCGATATCATCAATAACCAAGCTAAATGGAGATTCTAGTTCAACTATAATTTGTCAGTTATCCTTTTTATGAGAGAAAATTTTGAAAACTACAATGAAAATTTTCTGATGAACACTTGAGCACTTGAGCACCATTCAGCTTTCCCTTTCAATAAAAAGCACAAATTGAAAACTTAACTTCAAGTCTTGTATTCAAGGGAAGATTTACGAAGTGCATCAGGAGCATGTGCCTTGTTGCAGTTTTTTAAGACCAATTTATTTATTTTTTCAGAGTCGGTGACGCTTCTGAAAATAATTGTGACTATTCCAATGACAAGTGTATAAAATGAAAAGTGATTTTCGATTATTAAAAGAATAAAAACTTTTTTGAGAAACTCTATGCAACAAGATCGTCGGAATGCTTTAGCCATGTTGTCAATTTCTAAAGATATAACCCGTTCAAGACCAGATTTCAATAAACTCATTATTGAAGAGTTTGCCAAATACTAACACCGAAAAATGATCTTTCCATGTATGTTATTGTGAAAGAAGACATTTAGTTTTAGTCTAATCCATAATATTGCATTTTCTAAAACTGTTTCGATACTTACCATTGCAACAAATGCAACTAAGACTTTTGATTCTATGAAGATATTCATTGCTTAATATTATAGTATTGTTGTTTATCTTAAAAATAATTTTTTATATAAGAATAATATTTTTTCTAGCAAAATTATTTAAGTTAAAAATTATAACTTAGCTAACCTGGCAAGCATAATTTATTTATTGTAAAAAAAAATTCCAGTTAAGATGCATAACTAGGTAGGCATAGCTAGGTAGCTAGGTAGTTATAAGTAAAAGTGTATATAGGTAAATAGATATTTTTGTATGCGATGTTTTTCAGGAAATCATATTAATTTTATGTGAATGAAAATAGTATTTTATTAATTTTTACATAGTTAATTAGCTTAATTATTTTTGTGCCCTCCCTAAGAAATATGCCTGGCACCACCACTGAATTTATAATTGATTTTTAACAAGCAAGATTTAATTAGTTTATTTTGTTAGGTTATAAGGTAGGTTTATTAAGAATAGTTTTTAATATTAGTCTTAATATAAATATTATTAACTACTAATCCCAATACGAATGGAATTATGAAGTCAATCAAGAGAAATTACACCAGCATTTACCATAATAAGGCATGTATCATATTTGCCCCAGCTTCCATGACCCTTTTCGGAATTCAAACCGACCTGTCATATTTTTAAGTTAATAAAAAATAAGTTAGTTTAAGTAGGTTAATACGATATAGAAGGGTTATGTAAACCAAGCTGGATCTAAATCAGTTAAAATTAATAACTTTTCAAAATTTCCACTTGAGTTAGAAAAGGTACTGATTTTAACAGTTGTTTTAAACTGTAATGCTTCAATATTCAAGAGAGAAGATCAATACTTTGAATTTCAAACATTATGTTTCAAATTTGTTTAAAATGTTGACACATTTTTTAAAGTTAATATGGCTCGTAGGATTAAAGTATAATATACCAACCAATTCATGTCCTTGGGAATATAATATCTGAACCAAATTTCTTAAAATTTGAATAAATCGTACTAATAAAAGTATGTAAAAAAATATGTTTACCCCTATCCTTAGAGGAAAAAAGATATCATACATGAATGAGGCCCTAAACAATAAACAGTTGTGCTAAAACTTATTATTTCAGAATAGTATAGACTACCACCTCCAGTAAATTTTTTGTAAATTCTGACAACAACTAACTTTCTAAAGAAGTTTTACATTTGTTTCAAAGCACAAAATATACTCAAAAGCATATATTTATATTTTATTAACCTCACTGACCCCAAAATTATTTGCTCTTATTGTGAAATACTTGAAAGAATGGATTTGAACAAAGATTTTGAGGTATAGATAAAAAAAAGTTAGTCACTTTGGTTTTATTACATGGGAAAAAATCAACGATAAGCCCCGCAGTTCTAGAAGGTAGGTCTAGTTTACGATTAATGAACATCAGTTGAGTATAGTTTGGAGAACAATAACTAATCAATTATCTGGTATTAATTGATTTTGGTTGGAAGAACAGTAGAAAAAATTCAAAAATATTTCTTTGCGGCCAACAGTAATAACATTTTACTGTATTATATGTGTTATTTTATAGGTATTGATTATAGATATCAAAAGTAAGAGCTGTAGATAACATGATTTGATGTATGACTATATGAATATATTAAAATTGTTTTAGTTACTTTTACTTCAGGGATGTCTTTAGTTATTTGTATTTCTTGTTGTCAATAGCTTTCAAAGGCGTTATAACATTTAAATGCGTTTGTTTAATTATTACGTGAGTTCGATGAAGTTATTAAAGTTTATTTTAAGATTGTGAAACTAGATTATCTGAAAAAATTGTGCTGCATTCCAAATTATAGACAACATGATTCTTGAATTTGTCAACTTTTCCGTTTTTATAAACTTTCTTTGATTTTTTCAACCCATGTTTTACTTTATTTTAATTAGCTTATAAATTAACATTAATATACACAATATATAATTAAATTTTCTAGTGTTTTTATACCTGGCACAAACACATTTTCAAGGCTAAAATTAAAATTCTTCAATTTTTGGATGGATATCGAAAATCACTAATTCCTTTGATAGAATCCATAAATTCGTTTTCATACCTCTCACAGATAAATGTTTGAAACAATTTTTTATTTTTTTAGTGTTATGTTAATAAAAATAAAAAGCTCCACGGATATTTTATATCGCCTCTATCTAAAATATTTAAATGCTAATCGAAGAAATGTCCACGCACACATTTATTTCAGTTTTTTTAAAAAAAGGCCAACGCACAGCAAACATCTTTGTTTTATTTTATGCACTAAATAGTAGCACATCTGCATCAACACCGTAAAATAGTTAAGTGGGCTTTCTGCGTCATCAACATTAACATTCATTTTTCATTTTAAAAAAAATAGGTTCATCAGTTGTTCCTAAATTTTCTTCGACTTCCGTTTCTTCAAATATGAAATCATTTGGACTTGATTTGTCTGAAATGTATCGAGAATTACACATTAAAAATTCAACTCGGCTACTAAATCCCTACAAATCAGCACAAGTGTTTCAGAAGTGTTATGATGAGGACAATCGTCTTTGGGAACCTTGAATGTTGATACGTATTTTGCCAGTATAATTACTTTAACAGCACTAGGGCTACTAACATTTTTTTAAATAAAAAATTACTTGTGATTTGAAGTTTTTAAGAAAGAATTTCCATTTTACAAGACACTTTAGAGAATGGCAAAGAGGAATGAAATTACATTTTTCATAAAATTGACAAGTGTGAGGTCATATATTATTGGTGTTTATTTATAACATGATGATTTGACTTTGAGAGAGAAATTAGATTGACACATTTATGCGGTTATTACATTATACAATGTCTTGGGTTAAAAAAAGCGGGAGATAATATATATATGTTCGAATCAGCTTGGCTTAATCCTTCAGTTAGATTCTTCTTCCATGTACAGGCCTATTATATTTAATGTTTGAGGTGAATTGTCTTAAATTCACAAATAATCTCGGTTCCCCGCCACCCCCCACCCATGTCTCCCTGTGTTTTCCCGGGTATTTTCCGAGCACAACTAGGTTGCCTTGAAATTCGGGAGAAAAGGTAAAACACAGGGAATTTTAAAGAATAACATAAAATTACTGAAAAATGTGTGAATTTGGGACATTTAACCTTCAAGTTTTAAAGAATTGGCCCTTAGCAACTACAAAAAATTTCTCAGCAAGATCAAATAATATTTTATAAACATTGTTATACATGTACCGTATGTTAAACATACTAATACAAAGATATTACATATATTTTATATGGTCAAAAATGTTTATTACAAAAGCGATTATGTAGTATAGTTGAAAGTGGTATCTGGACACTGAATCAAACCACGCGCCTTTGGCTGGGTGCGTCAAATAAGCCTGATTATACTCCCGTATTCAAATGTAGTTTTTTAATCTATATTTAAATGAGTTCCTGTGAATGCCTGTGTATCCGTTATCAATGATAAAGCCAACGAATTGAGGAAAATGATCAGTGGGACGTTTCAGTATTCCTCCGTGAGTAATTTTATCAGAGGTAAATGCATGTTTCAAGTTTTCACAGCTACGGAATTCATTGAGAATATATAGAAGGGAGTTTTCCCTTGTTAATCAAACCTATCGTTCAATTAAGTGCTGGCTGTGTTTGATGTGCAAATTCTATTTGAGATTGAAGTTTGTGAGTGAAACTTGGAGGTACCTAAAAGAGGAAGTGAAGGAAGCCTCACCCTCCACTCTACCAGTGGGTAGGCAATTTATTCCAGATATAAAATGTATACACAGTGGACGGGGAGTTTACTCGATATTGCTGGATTGAATTTGAGATAATTTACACTTGCTGATTTGATTACAGCTTTCATATAATATATTATCTCATAGTTTGGAGAAAGGTAGAAGACTATAAATGTCTTGTTTTTAAAAGTGAACGAAAGAGCCTCCAGTAAAATGTTTCATGATCTGCTGAGTATCTTGAGAAACTAAATTAATACCTTTAAAAGTTTGATATTGAGCTTCAACGCGTCAGGGACGACATTAGTTGGCGTTAGTGCTCGTCAGCGAGCACACTGACTAAACGTCAAGCTCGTCTATATTGATTTGCTATTTATGGAGAGGTCAGGGTTAAAATCCCGCCAGGTGTGCTGAGGTTTTTTTCTTCTAAATAGTTCCCCACTTTCCCTTCGCGTAAAATATTGATTCGTTTTTGTGAAATATAATTTTCTTATTTCTATACAAATAGTGTAATTATTTGCGTATAGTCCGGGCAAGTAATAGTAATAATACGAGATCTAAAAAAATCTTATCGGATACAGATATAAATAAGACTGGACATATTGATCAGAAATATCTTCTGTGGCTAAACGGATACACACATGAGATATAGTTGAATTGTTTTTAAATAAGGTAAAGAGTTGGTTATTTTTAGCCAACAATAAGATCGTGTGTTTATATTGAGAATACAGAAAAGATTTAAATTTTAAATTCAAATTAACTTTGAGTTGGCTTCAATTTAATCCGAGGTAAAATAAAAAATGGTCTAATAAATAATCCCTGTGTTTTATTTCAGAGGCTTAAAAATCCCTTCGAATTGGTAGTCCTGAAAAACTTTTTATTTTTAAAATATTCCACTGCTTTTTTATATATTTTTTATTCTAACTAAAGTTGAAAATCTGTATTATAAAGGTCATCTTTATGAAGTTTTGAAGAAGAAGAGAATTAGTTTCAACCCTTTTACATAATGAATATCTTAAACAAAAAAAATTGACTATTTTTAAAATTAAAAATTACATATGGACACGGGAATCGAAGCCGGGAATTTTAACTCTAAGCGCAAATGCTCTGACCACTTAGCTATTCAGGAATCGTCTCGTACCCAGGGTAATTTTCCACTAATATTTTAAGGCAGAGTCTGTGATGGACGTGTAGAAATCATTGGCTACAAATGTGTGATCAATTAAGATCACGAGATATCAGATAACGAAGCCACCATCGACTTGGTAGTTGGCTTAATGCTGCCACTTGTACCATTATTACAGTTGTACAGTTGTACAGTTGTACATTATTACAGTTGTACAGTTGTATGAATGCACATATCATGATGGATTAAATAGCTAAGCTATTATATCTATTTAAAATTTGACGGTTACTTCATTTTTTTAAAAGCAGCCGTAAAAATCAACAACGAAGGAATGGTTTGTTCACTATATTAGCTTTGACGGTGGATATGACTTAAAGTACTGACTTATATTTCAAGTGAGGGCCAGAAACTTATTACCGTGAAATTGAAAGTTTCCTTTCACCAAGTACTAGTTTTGTTATTAGTACGTTTGAAACCAAGGTTTTTTGACAGCTTACTCTAAAGTACACGGAGGGGAAGGGTAATTTTGAACGAAGCGTACGTGCATTCGATTGGAGATAGGACGGGAAATACAGTGAGTATACGTGTCGAAATACCTCCTTTCCCAGTGCACTCGGTTGAGAGTTGAAACTGGGCCCCCCTACCACAGGTAATTAACTTTATAGTGAACCTGACGTTTTAGACCACCAGTTCGGGTTCAAATTGTAATTTAATGGTTTGAAATTTTAGGTAGCTATTGGTCTAGTAATTAAATGAGCTCGAGCCATTGCGCAGGCATTATGTTATTTAAAATTACGTTAAAAAAAAGTTAAATCACATAGTGAATTAGATTATAATTTGGGGAGCTGGCATTTATAACGAATTAAAAAAAAATATTTTATAGCGTATTTGATGCTATATTGTATATGAGATTAAAAAAAGTAGCATTATGTAATTCACGACTGACACTTTTTTGTTAAAGTTTCAACATAATAGAATTTAATGTGCCGTGAAATCGTTTGTTAAAATAAAAAGGTATATACAGAGTTTGGGCGAAAAATATTTTACTAAGCCATAAAGTTAGTAGAAGGAAGTTCTGCCTGTGTTGCTTCTTGGACCTGAAACAAAGTAATGGCACGTTTAAAAGAAATAATTATTATTCATTATTAATATAACAAAGTGTTTGAGATAAAGTATCGTTGATACCGCTCTAGTTGCTAACAGTTATAATTGATCATTGAACCGTGATTTTTATAAGAAGCCTACTTTCGACCACCAACATAGATTGAATGTCACTAAAATTTGGTATGTCAGAAATATGTCTTGTTGGATTTATTAACTTACTTACTAACCGTTCGGGTTATAGTGTTATAATATTTAGCACCGCGTCTTACTACCCTTTCAGGTTATACGCTTTAAGTATTAATTACGCTAATGGGTAAGGAATTGGGAAGGTTGAATTAGATGAAGTGAACCCGCATTTGCGTGGAGGGAGAGTGGAAAACCATTTAGGAACCCCTCTCCAGTTCACCCAACCGAGATTAGAACCTCGATTCCCCCATCATCAGCAGTCTAGTCTACTGTAAGATTAACGCCTTAGACCATGCGGCCACTGAAACAGGTAGTTATAAAGTTCATCTAAAAAGTTATTCAAAGTTTTCAATAATCGTTTCTTATGGATTACTGTATGACATAGATTTATATTATTAATTAAAAGGACTAAGAATGTAGATTCAATAATGGTATTTTAATTATTTCTTCCTGCCATTGTGGAAACATTAGTTTTCAAATAATGGTCTTTCTATGACTGTAGAGTTCCTCGCTTGTATCAACACTCGTTCAACAAGCGATGATCATAGATCTCATACTAGCTCTGATGATAGATGTCAAGGTTTCATGACCCGAAAAAGTTGTTTTCAGGTAGCTTCTGTTTGTCTGTCTATTACTGAGACTAAAGCCGAAACTCTTTCTTCCGGGAAAATGACTTATGGTGTTGGCTGTACAGTGAGGCAACCAGAGGCAATTTCACCGCATGCGGTATGATCGCAGACTGCAGTTTACTCACTCACTGAAGATGGCAGCACCGTCGCATGCGGCTAGCGGCACCGGCAGTTGCTGTAGGCCGCATCGCATGCCTTCCCATCACAGACAATATTTCCACGGATATATATAGTAGCCCCATGGCTTCTTTGGTGCTGACTGACAGCTCACAGCTGATAGCTGACGGCTTTGAAAAGTTACCAGCTCAAATTATGTATCCCTTCATCGAACCAAATGATCTGCAAACACATGTGTTTAGCAGCTGTCACTTCTGACGGTATATACCTAAATAAGTCCGGATCAGATGTGAGGAATCAGTGGGTGCACTACACACCGCTGTGTTTTCTTCTGTACCGACATCTCCACACAAAATGTCTCGAAAATGGAATCAATCTGTCGCACTATGTGTATATGGGTCGGCAGCATGCTGCCTGCGTGCTGCCTGCGTGCGTACCAGGGTTGAAACCAATGTTTGCTTTCTGCAGGCAACCTGGCTGCCACTAGTTGCCCCAACGTAGATCCACCTTTAGAGGGTACTTTAAATAAACGGATATCTATAATTTTGATCATATCCCCGAAACTCTTTGAAATACAAAATAACTTATCATTGCAAGGTTGTAGGAACATAACAAATAACATAATATTAAGTGAAATATAGTTTTACAGACCGAATAGTTTCAGAGCAGAAAGCAAATATATTTTTTAATTTGGGGAACAGGGGACAGAGATGTTACTTTTTTACTCAGTATGTTTCTGTAAAGGCGTGGATTATTTCATTTTAACTTTTTGATGGAATGTTATTCTCTTTTTCCATTATGTTTTTGCAATAATCTATATTATTTAATTTCACATGTCTTACGATTTTTAAGTAAATCTCTCCATTTGTAGTTAAAGTGGCAGGAAAGGATGTGCGGTGTACCGTACCATTTTAATTTTTTTAGCACTGCATCTCACTACCTGTTTGGACTATACGCGTATATATCGAACTAATAAGTAATGGAAGAGAAAGGTAGAAGTAAGAGAAAATTGTCCTGCGTTTGCACGTAGGGAGAGTGGGAAAAACAATTATAAAAAACACCTGGCAGAGATTTGAAACCTAAACTCGTCATAACCAACAAACCAAAAGACACGAGTTTGAAATTTGAACCGCATGCCCACCAGCGCAGGCTTTCACTTGTTACTAGGATAATGATAGTAGATAATTTCACTGGGCATGTTGTTCTTTTAATGAAAACGATGATTAAATTTTTCGGTGTGTTTTTTATAAGAAATTTTTCTCTAGAAACAAATCGTGCGAATACAGGATGGCTACAGAACTTTTAATATAAAATTCCCTTACTCTTACAGATTTTCCAGACTCACGACTAAACCTTATTTTGCTGTTTTTCTTGGTGAATAGCAATTTATGTGTTTATAAGATTGAGAAAATATTTTCTTAAAGAAATCCTAACGGCTACTAAACATTAACATTATTATAAGCTTACCAGTTGGCCTACCGTATTTAATGTTTTGTGTATTGTTTGTGTCCCTGTGTGAAATGTTATGAAACAAATCGTGTACAACCATCTCATGTTATAACCGTCATCTTTTAAATTTATTTGGGGTATTTATCGTGCCCTTTCTAAATCGACTAGATTATATCAGCACACGACTTATTAATTAACTTAAATCTAAAACAGACACAACATCCAGCCCAGGTATTAATTTATCACTCTGAAAGAGGAAACCCACATTTCACCAATGATACATTTTTTGGCCAAGCCAGGAATTGAACCCAGGGCCTTAACTCAGTAGATAGACACGCTACTGACTGGACTAAGGTGTTGGATATTAATAATGTTATATATTATAGATAATGCATTTTGTTAACACCAAGAAACAAAATCTCTCACTTTTATTGTTTAGGTGCAGACTTAGTCAAGTATTTAAATTCCTTAATAGTTACCTGTTTTTCTGACTTTTCCAGATTTTTCTTGTCTGTAGCCACCATGGAATATTATAAACCCAGCACAGCCAATCATTATATTCCTCTTTTATTGAGGATTCACTAAAATAATTAATTCATTATTGGAGCAACGCAACAGATGGTAAATACGAGAACATACTTTTTTTGTCGGTTTTGGAAACGTTTTCCATATGTTTTTTTTTACCCCGGTAGGCACACATTCATTCCCAACGAATAAGCATTTAATTACGCTCTCAAACATTTTCATCAAATTGAACACTTTGAATAAACTATATTTCTACTAACTACGCTGCTCATTTTACTTCAAAGCAGAACTGTAAACATTTACAAAACTGGTTGTTCGTAAGTAATGGAAAAATAACACAAAATACCAATCAAGTTTGAAAAAATAAAGCTCTGGTTCACTATAATACAATTTCATTTTATTTGTTTGCAGGGGGAAAAAAATGGAAATTAGGGGTATGTTTTATTAAGTTTTTTATCACCATGCTTTCATTTAAGTTTTTTTTTAAACTGACAGTTCAAATTATAGGCTAATGTACTAATCACGCTAATGTGTGAGGGATGAGGAATTTTGAATATTTGAGGAAGTGTACCTGCATTTGCGTGAAAGGAGAACGGAAAAATATCAAGGATAAAACACCCTCAATAAACCTGACCGGGCCTTGTCTCCCCGTCATCGGTAGACTATTCTATTGCTAGAATGACGCCTTAGACCATTCGACCACCGAAGCAGGTGTCCATTATGGTTATTAACGACTTGATATAGTACCTCTACCCACCGTATTTTACTACACGTCCGGGATACATGCATTTTAATGAGACTGATTGGAAAGTGGAAAACCACTTAGGAAAAGAACCACTCAGCCACCGGGATTCGAGCCCCAACCTCTCCGTCGCGAGCAAACTGGACTATTGAGTATAACATTTAGTCAACTTCCTTACCAATTTGGATGAGCCGCTTAGTCAAGAATAAAGAGGTGGAAAAACAATAGTGATAGCACCCATGTTTAAAATTACCCCAAATGCATCCGGTAGAGATTCGAAAGCTGACCTCCACGTCTATGTCAATCCAGTCTATCACGAGAGTGGCGTCCTAGCCCGCGAGACTACCACTGCGGGTATTTTAGGGATTTGAACAACGATTTTTATGATTTTCTAACAAAAGTAAAACTAAATACCTGTTTACGTCCGACCCTTTGGCTTAGTCGATAGCGTGGCGATCTACTGAGTTAATTAAGAATCCCGGGTTCGATTCCTAACATGATTGATTAAGTAATCATTGAGTAAATAATGGGTTCCTCCTTAACAGTGGTGAAGTCAAGGGGGCTAGCTAGTTGTGTTTGTTTTGAATTTAAGGTCATTTTCAAGTTTATGCTGATATAATATCAGTTGAGAAAGTGAACGTTAAATACCCCAAACAAAAAAATACAAGTAAAAATACTGTTTAAAAAAAAAGTAGTTTTATGGAGTATTAATAAACTAAACATATTTTAAAGATTTATTTATGGTTCCTACAATATACGGTACCAGTTTGTTTCAAAATATAAATTAAACATTTAATTTATATATACACAAATCATTTTCTGAAAATAATTATATTTTTGTTGATGAAATTAACTATTCACAAAACAATTATGACCACAATTATTACCGTGAGAATGCACGTCGTATTTTTCGTAGTAGCTATTTCGCTCGATATTTCGTGACAGTTGCCATCATTATTTGAATACAAGAATGTATACTGGATTAAGTTCGAAAACATCCACCGTGTGTGTGTGTGTGTGTGTGTGTGAGAGAGAGAGAGAGAGAGAGAGAGAGAGAGTTGCACGTCCCTGCAAGGGGAGAGAGGGGGAGAAGGGCCTGGTAAACGAGGTGTGAGGATCAAATGGTCCTGACTTGGCGAGCGTCCCGACGACTGGAAGAACTGATGTCACTGGACGTCTCTTGGTCCGAGGGCTGACACAGCACGACCTACTCACTGCATGACTTCCCTCACATTAGGGAAATTGATGGCGGCCAGTAAAAAGGGAGTTATTTCAACCAGTGAACGTAACCTAAAAAACAATATTTTTATATAGGCCTACTCTTTGCATCTTTCAAGCCGTTCCATATGTATTATTATTAATTATTTAACGTCCACTTTCTGAACCTACTGATTAGATCAGCACACAACTTACAAGTAAACTTAAATCTAGAACAAACACTACACCCAGCCCCCGGACCGTTAATTCAGAGCTGTGAAAAGGGAAACCCACATTTCACAAATGATAGTATTCTCAACCTTGCCGGGAATCTAACCCGCGTGACTTTTATCTTAGAATGGTTAGACATGCTCCCGACTGAGGTAAGGTGTCAACAGCAAACAAAGTTTTGTTTTGCTTTTGTTTAAAGAAGAGGACTCTTGATCTAGAGGCTGAGAGGAGTAGCTGCTTCAGGTGTAAAGATTATTTTAAATAATTTACACTCCGTGTACTTTGAAAGCTTGACGTATTACACTATGACCCTATCTTGTAAGCTACGCCTTAGTGGGACCATGGTGTTCTTGTTATCGTTTACGGTAAACGAAATTTACCTTCAGTGGAATCCTAAGGAGAGTAGGTTTAGAAAATAGACTATATTATTATTATTATTATTATTATTATTATCCACACTGATGGTCACATGATCTAACGCTTCACTCTCGTGTTGGAATAGACTGCCGGTAACGGGGAGCTCTGGGTTAGAAGGACAGTCGGATAGTGGGCAGTTTTTCTTAAATGTTTTCCAACTTTCTCTCCAAGAAAATGTGGGTACATTTATTCTGAAACTATAATTTCTTCATCTTTATTCAATTATCGTAATAAATGTATACGTATAGCTCGAACTGGTACAAAATTATATCACTGTCATTGCTAATATTCCGTCTAAAGTAGGTACTAGATGCGGAACATTATTATTTGAAGTATGAACATATGAAAGTTTTTGTTAGATCTACCTTTGTATGGCTATCATATTGTGGGAAAGTTTTTGTTCGGACATGAATTATGTATCGAGTTTGAATAGGAAAACAAATTGTCGTGTTGCCGGGTCTAAGTAAGACATTAAGACAGTATTCAGGGATGTTATTTATCTCTGATAAAAAAGTTCCCTCGTATCAGCTGTATTTCATTCCTCGCACACTTTAGGCGGCTCTATAAAATACCGAGACGTGTTTTGACAGCTATGGATGTTGTGAACTTCCAACCAGGCTCTACGCAACAACTATACAAGTCGACCAATAACAGCTTCGACAAACATTGAGGGTGATAATTATGATTGATAGTTGCCCGTATTGTGTTATACATGGCCGGCAATAAAACTGGGCTAAAATGAAGTGTTATCACGCGGGCTACATTAAGGGGAAGACGTAATACATTAGAATTCTGGTAGTGAACAAAGGTATCTGACAGTTAACTTAAGTTACTAAAACTACTTAAGGTGAAATGGTAGGTATTGCATGTTAAGGGCAGTATTTTTGCAGTTCATGCAGAAGAAATAAAATACGGAAAAATAAATCAAATATTGGTCTAGTATAATCGTAGAGTTTAGTTTTCTTCATAAAGTGATCTCAACAGTTGTTGAATAACTGTCAAGTGTGTCCTGGAATGTAATGACGACTTTTATTCTTTTTTTTAAAAGCCATATAATTCCGCTATGCTCGTGACAGATATTTGAAACTGTTAATATCACCATGTCAAGAACATGATATATACTCTACGTCTCTACTGGGGAAATAGGCCTAGTTGATTCCTTGGTTGAAAAAATTGTTTGCTATGAAAACTGCAAAAAACACTCGACATTTCTCGCGTTCCCTTCAATCTCACTTTAAATATGTGCATACGTCAAATCATGTTATCAACAGCTGTCACCTTTAATAGCTTTATCAATATATATAAAATAAAACTTATAAAAAAAAGTAAAATATTATCAATTTTGACAGAAAAATAATGTGGTAACATTTTCTTCCTAGGAGACTGTCACTAGATAATTAATTTTAGTAAAACTTTTACCGGAACCACGTGATTGATTTGGTGTTTTTACATCACTTATCCACGCTAATATGGGATCATCTAATTTATGTTACCCTCAGAATCCCCACCTTTAGAACAAGTCGTTACAATGATAAATAGGTACATGCTAAGGTGGAAACAAAGAGGATTTTTTCATTTCATTAATGTTAGAGGTTAGATTAAATATAACGTATTTTCTAAAATAAAAACATTACGAAAAATAAATATGTTTTGTTCCGTTAAACTAACATAAATAGTCTCTTCAGTGGCCGAATAGTCTGGTATCACTCTAGTGTTAGACTGGCCTGCTGATGACGTATATAGTGGAGTTCGAATCCCGGTCGGGTGTACTAAGGGTGGTTTTCAAAAAATAGCTTTCCTCTCCCCTTACACGCAAATTCGGCTACACTTCCTCTAAATTCAACCTTTCCAACACCTAACTCACTAACTTCTTTAGTGCATATGCATATAAAAGAACAGGTAGTAAGAAGTGGTGCTAAAAATATATGTAATTTATATATGTATGTACTGTTGGATCGAATGAACTTTCGAAACCGGTTTCTCTTTCTCTCCATGCTGCGAGCTACCCCCTCGTGTTATTTATCTATGAATAGATAAGGCAGGTAAACATAATGTAAAGTGCAATATAATGATGGAAGCGCACTGGCTAAGTTGAGAAATGTTTTTTAATCTTATAGAACAGACTGTGGCTCAATTCTAGCTATTCAGATTCGTTTGAATATCTAGATGTTTTATTGTGTAAGTAGTTATTAAAATTCACGCTATGATTTATTTATTTAAGAACTATTTTAGTCAATTTTAAAATATTTTCAAATTTTATGTATATTGAGACCAAAAATGATTAATTAAAAATAAACAAATATAATATTGACACTACACCTAGTTTTATTTTATTTCTCTTACATCTAAACCTTACCCAACACTTGTTAGACAAAATAAAGTACATAATTTTTATTTGTAAAATTTACAATTTAAAACTAAATTAATACAAACCTTTCGAGTTTACGTATTTTTTTCCTTTGAAAAATTCTACAAAATAAATAATTTATTGTTCAGACCTTCAAAATGCAGCATAATCATAATTTATGTCCTTATTCCGAACCCTATTCAGAATCAGTGTACCCTAAGCTTCTAATTTAATCATAGTTATGTTTACTCTTTTATTGGAATGAAAACCCGAACGGGTGGTAAGACGCGGTGCTAAATATTATTATTGGAATGAATAGGAGGCATAAAATAAAATTATAAATCTGAAAAATAAATTTAACATCAAGTGGAAAATTAATTTTATTTTTTTCCCGTTTCCCATCTCACATAGACCTAGTGAAATTTTTACTTCCCGGCCGAAAATTTCCTAAAGTCAAAACGTCATTCCCGCGCAGATCTAGTGAGGATTGCTCTCAATATAGCATGGGTAAAAAAAATCGCCTTTCTCCTTGTCAATGCAGCTTATCTCCAATCGTCCATCCTAAATTCACAGGCTCATTTTCAAAATGTAGCTACCCTATATTCACACGATTCCACGCCAATATACACATATATGATGATATGTATGCAACTCTTTGGCTGCAGAGGATGGAATAATTCTAAACCAGCCAGTCCTCGCCCTCAGAAGCGACAGTCATGCAAAATGTATTTATTATTTATTTAAATGTAACACTCTATCAACCCAACTCATTAATAAACCACAGTAATTATGGTCGCAACCCTCATGATAAGCGCCCCTCTGGCAGATCACACTGCTTCTCACTGGTAAGGGACCCTCCAGAAACTTTCCACCACGATAAGCTTGCTCCTCATGGCACTCTGCTCTGACTCCTTTCTCGATCACAAATACATTATCAAAATGAAACCTTGAGGTAGGCCTACTCACGTGGGAAAGGAACAGTGTAAGCAACCACCACGCTCAATAAAAAGGAACAACCGACTACCGGGATGAGACACAGCTTTGTATAGCAAAAACGACATAACTAATTTTTCATATATTTTTGTATATTCTTCTGTTTTGATTCATTGCATTCAGAGTTCAAACACGGAAGTTGGACAGGCAGGAATAATATCATAGCTCCTCCATATTGACGCCATGCCAGCTCACTCTAAGAGCGCTACAGATCAAGTCGGAGTCTTCAAGAACTATATTAAAATTAAGAACAAAGTGTAGAATGTCAATCAGAAAGATTGGACAGCTACCATTAAATATCAATATTTTAATAATTTACGAAAGAGAGAAACAATGTTATCATATTTTAAAAAGTAATCTACCTCAAAGTTTATTTTTTCAGACTAGATGCAGTTAAATAAAATTACGTATCTCCCTAAATTTAAACACGTGGTTGTTCAAAATTATTGTATTTTGATAAATACTGTAGCGGATGTCAGGGAAGAGGATTAATATTATCATATTTATGAATGGATACTTTAACGCATACCCTTTGGCAATGGATGATGTCGGATAAAGTTACATACGCTTGTCATGCTGTCTACAAGAAAATATAGTAAATGACGTCTATATCACAAATGCTCATAAAAATAATAACTAAGCCTAAATAATATAATCAAACCAGATATATTTAAATAAAAGATGCTTTAGTATCTACTCACCTTTTAAAGATGTTCTTGGATTTATTTGCCACGTGGGGGAAAAGAAAAATTATTCAATGATGACTGCCACACGCACTATCGTAACTACATATAACGGACAAAAGAAGTGTATATCGAGATCGACACACTGACCTACTCTGCGTCATAGAAGACTTGCGGCGATCCAAGGAAACATGTTTTCCCCTCACCCTGCAAGCGTCGGTCCCTGGTTCACTTCTCTTCCCTCCCCCCCCGCCTTCATCCGTCTTTCTCCCTTTCTTTATTCCTGAGTTTATCGCCTTTTTGTTTTGTTCCGTTCGTATCATATTTGGGACTATATATAGGGCTGCTCTCAGGTTCACATCATACCCGTTTACTACAACCCAACGTCGAAGGAGGAGCTTCTACAACATCACGTAACGAATAAAACTACGACCATGGAGTATTGGCCGTCAGATCCACCGCCAGCCTGGCCAGGACGTCTTACTACGAGTACTTGAGTATCCTGAAAAACGTCGTCAAGTCCTTATGACTTAAGAGTCTAGTTTGTTCAAAACACTATACAATGTAGATCTAGATATTTTTATATTTTCTGTCTAAACATATTTTTGTTAATCTAATATCATGTCGAATGGATAGTCAGTTCATTTCAAGTCTTGTTGACTTCAAGATGGAAGAGTTTCAGTTAATTGGTTAAATATCGTGTCCTGTAGTCTGAAGGACAAGTCCCATTTTATTGACTTAGTAAATCAGTCTTACCTACAATTTTCCCTGTGTCCTTATGATACAGTTTTTAGATTAATAGCCCTTGGCTCAGAAAGTAGTAATGTCTTAGACTTGCTAAATTCCACAAGTTACATTAATCTATTTTGAGCCAATGTTTCTCATGACGCCGTTTACGTTGTGTGCATCTGTTTAATTTTTGGATGGCTACAACTAGGCTGTCTGTCTTGTAATCCATATCACAGTTGAGTTGATGGAAATCTTTATTTTGGGTTGGTCAAGTAGTCACGCTTCTCGTGTGGTATTAGCTTCGGTAAGCAAACCAGGGAACTGCACTTGAGTCATAGAGGGGTTCGAACAAATAATACCTTTTTTCTTTGCCAGTTGTTTGGCTCTTATTGTTTTTGTGTTGCTCATAGTGTAATTGCTATTAGAATTTTATGTGCTATTGAATGCTCTGACAATACCTAAAGGGAAATAGACCAGCCATAGTACTAGTTTGTTGACACCTGTTTATTAGCCATCAACCACTGTTATCAACTGATCTTTCTGTTGTTTATCATTATCCGAAATGTTTAAAGAATATTATCTTAAAAGCCAATCAAGCAAAACTGATCAAAATTTATATGTATATCTTGTTCGATTCCTTCAGTTAATAACTGCTTAGTTGTTCTCTCCTTTAGAAAACTTCTACCTGTAGCCTGGCACATGCACAGCCCTTGTAGCTACAGTCAAAACCATCACAATTCACAAAGTCTTATTGTCTGCATCAAGCTTTTAACATACAACCTTCAATATTATTGTAATCTTTACTTTTGTTATTTCTGTTTTTAATAAATCTATTTATTGTTCAACTTAATTCTTTATCAATTTAAAATGTGTTGCCTGTAGATAGTTCAGCGTAAGCCCAATGGTTCAAAAGGTAAAAAAAAAGATGGTACGAAACTCCACACGGACTTTCTCACTCCATTGTTTAAAAATGGAGATCTAAAAACTCGTAATATATGTGAAACGATATAATATACACTAGTAAACCCGAGAAAAAATTACGCTATACTTAAGTAAAACATTTTTTGACTTCCTGTTTTAAATTTTATCATTTTATTTTTCAAGAATTAAAGTCCTCATTTGTATATATAGACCAATAAAATATTGAAATTGGGTCCACTATGGCTAACACTTTGTATTAAAAATTTAGAATTCCGGTTAAAGTTCTCGAAATTTGATTAGGTGTTGCACATCTCATGGTTATCGAATTGCTATTAAATTCCTTATTTATAAATTTAGAGCATTAAAAAAGGTAATTATTAACTATTGAGTCTAAAGATTATGTTTTGTTTGTTTAGTAGCTGTAAATAGAGACTATAGTCAAAGAACATTGATATAATGCTCAGCCCAAAATATACCAAGTTTTGATAGTGTCAAGGTTAGCTCTGTTTGTTCATTAATGTGTAATAATTATTTCTGTCTGTGTTTTTTATGTAAATTTCAGAGATTACGAGAAAACCTAAGACGTAGAGGTATTACATAATACTTACTAATTCTTGCTTATCTATATTTAAGATAAACTTTGAGAAGTTAAGATGTTTAGGTTAAAATTATTGTTTGATAACTCCTTTAGGAATCCTGTTTTAAGTTTTTGAAACCATGAATTTGGTTTAGAAAAAAAAATGGATTTTAGGAATAAATACATATTTTGATGATCAAATTAAATTATCATGTTTGTTTTTGAATAGCTAAATTGGGAATGTTTGAAGAACTATAATAATGGATCTTTAGTTTAGACTTTTCGAGAGTTAATTTTATTGTTTAATAAATTTAGATTTTATTTAAAAAAATCTTATTGTTGTAATGCTTTGAGATTTTTTTTTTTTTTTTTTTTTTT
>CABEEJ010002118.1:80046-123330 GCA_901482245.1 Timema douglasi
TTTTAGGAGATCCACCTACCTTTGAATTACTAATATTTAATTCTGAGTTTATGAGAATTTAATTTTTTTTTACTACGCATGAAAATAGTGTGTAATCGACTTTCGCCTTTGTATATATATAAAAATTGGACGTGAGAGGAGGTGCCGAACTGGGATAGCAACGTTTACACTAGTTTGTGTTATCTGAGAGAGTTAGCATTTTTAAATATGCACAGTTTACCTTAACTAAATCAATGATAAATACATAGTTGTGTAAGTTATTATTATTTGTTCTACTTCTAGTTTCGCCTTTATAAAACCACGTATAAAATAAATAATCTGTTTAGAAAACGTTGAACACATAACACTGTTACGTAGCATCGTTGTCTCCAAATGTCATTATAATAATAATGGCCCTCTTTAGCCCTTGTCTGACAATGTTAGTTGATGAAAATTGTTTTGAATTAAACTGTTATCTTGAAACAACTGAGAATTGTATGTGGATACAGCCTGAACAAATTAATATAAAACAATACACAGCTCACGTGCATATGCACTGACAGTCTGACACAGCCCCTCTGCTTAGAAAGTGGAACAGATAATATATTTAGTGCCACAAAGCAAAAAATAATAATTGTAATTTAAAGTAATTTCCCCAAATAGGGTATATCAAGAATTCTGGTATGTGCACAGATTAATTATTGTTATAAGGAAACAAGGGCAAAGGCAACTTTAAAGTTAATCCCCTTGTTATTATTATTATTATTATTATTATTACTATGTGCTCTGTCGCACGACGACATTTAGATATATTATTATTATTATTATTATTATTATTATTATTTTTAGCACCACGTCTTACTACCCGTTCGGGTTATACGCACTTACGCTAATATGTAATGGTGGAGTGATTGTGAGATGAACTGAAGGACCTACAGTTTAACGTGGAATCCGAACCACGGTGGAGGCCTGGCATTCCCCACATTCACAAGAATGTCTTGTCAGAGGTGAAGGAAGGATTTAGATATAGGGTAACCAATATAGCTTGGTATCCATCAGTTGTTGTGATGCGCGAATATGCACAGCAGATCGCAAACCAGTTGGGTCTGAGATTGACATCAGTTTCAAGGAGCAGAGAGGGGAGGCGGGGAGAGATGATGTAGTTACATATTATGCTGTGTGTCCCAGCTGACGCGCACGCGTAGTCCAACGTGTGATCATAACACGAACTGGAGGAACAAGGGAGAAGAGAGTATTCTGCCATCCCCCTTAGAGCTTTTCCAAGAAATGTTTTCTTACCATGGTAAAGAGATTTGTGGCCATTCTCTCACACATATATGAACTAACTACGCGAAGACATTAGTGTTTTAACAGCCAAACCATACCACTGTGTTGTAGGCCTACTCTAAATGTCGGCAAGCTAATAACATTAAAGCCCTGTCTAAGTTCTAGTGTGTTTCAAGCAGCAGTGTGTGGGACGGAGGGGGCTTCCCTCCCCCACACATTAGTTACAGCTCACGTTACTAATTACCCTTAAAATAATCTCGAAATAGCTTTTAAAGAAAGATGGTGTTCACATTAACCACTTACCCCAAGGGTACACCGACGATAGACAATGTTGTACCCCGCCAAAATATGATCACCAGCCGCTACTGTCCTCAACAGTCAGCAAAGCCGACACAAGTGAAGAATGTGAAGCTTAAGATAATATTTAATGTTAACCTCAGCAGGATTTATGAGTTTTAGTGAAGGACGTACTGAAGCGTCTCTTGGTTCCACTTTCTAAAATAAGGGCACCTGATATATTGTATGTGTGTTTTTTTGTGAAAAGATCTCCCCAAACCGAGGTGCAATTTTGTTTAAGTTACAGTGAATGCGACCTTGGTCGATCTATTTCTAAAAAGGTAGGGTTCCCTCGGTGCGACTCGCGTCTAGCGTGTGCGACCACAGACGTGGGGTGGTGAATCGCTGTATTTGTATAATATATAAAATATATGTACTGTTTATATCTAATGTAAGTATACTGTTTATATATTTGATAAAACTCGTTCAACTGTAATTTAAAATTTGTGAAAATAAACTGTCTCCTCGCCAACCGTTCCGTATTCTACCGCTTCGTACGAATTTTCGCTAGTAAAATGAATGTTGTAAAAATATATTTAATTCTTTAAGCTAAATTGGCTGGTCTTTCCGTAGGCTGCCTTTGTTCCTCTGTTTGATTAGATTCAACATACACTTCAGTTGGATGTTGCTCAAAGCCTTCCTTATCTAAACTGTATTAGTGATTTGAAAAACTCTTTGTTTGTTTGGCCCCAGGCACGGCCATCTTTAGTTACAGGCCGGAACACTGAAGTTTGGCAACAGTGCGTTGAGGCCGGTCGACAACACAGCCACGGGCAGTTTTGCTGATTTAGTTCAGCTTGTTTTACTGTTCACGATATTTGTTCCTAGTGTACGTTTCTTGATTTGAAATGTTGTGTAGTTCATTCTTCTAATGTTTTGAGTCATATAGCAAAACATACACTAGATGAAAATTTTGAAGATGTGATTAGTGATATTCAACATGATTCCAAAATTCGCGGTTTTATACATTTAAGGTTAAGCTTACTACAAAGCGCCTTTTCGTTTGGAATGCAGTTAATCTATTGACCTTTTTAGTTGGGCATGATACAGATGCTAAATATGTCAATGATATTACCAGAGGAGGACTTACTAATCCATCAATAACGGTTTTGAGGGCTGGAGTTAAAGGACATTTTATAGTAAAGATTTTAACAACATAAAAGTTCAAAATTAAGTTTCTTCAGCACAAACATCAAAAGCAGCTTTTCCTGTGCACCCACTTCGGTGGCCGCATGGTCCAAGGCGCTATTTTCGCAGTAGAATAAACTGCCTATGACGAATTGATCGAGGTTCGAATCTATCGGGTGTACTGATGATGGTTTAAAAAAATCACTCAAATGCGGGTAGACTTCGCAAAAACATAACCTTCCTTAACCCTTAAACCATTAATATAATTAGTACACAAGCGTATAATCAGACCGGGTACTAAGACAGTGTTAAATAAAATAAACAACTTATTCTCCGGTAATTTCTTTCGTGAATTATTTTCTTTGGTTTCGTTAGCGCTTGGAAATATCATTCCTATTAACTACATCAAGTAAAGGAATTTATAAATCTCACAGTGAAAATTCTTACTCAGGAAAGAAAAAAGTTATACTCTTTACAAAAGTAATGTTTCAAAATTCTATATCCCAAAGCTGGTAGGTGTTCGAAGCAATTGCTTAAATAATACTGTCGATTATATTAAACATGTGCTAAAGGGCTACACCTATAAATGGAAATTGAACCCGGTACCTTTGGATTAGTGCAAAAACGAATGCTCTTTATAAGCCTCTAGCCAGTGCCTTTTATAATTTTCATCATAATACTCTGTGTTTGTGAACAGTACATAATATTTACCTAGCAAATTTATTTTAAAATTATTATTTACATGTTTATTTGTTGTGATTTTCAACCTCTGAAGTATTTTCGCTAAATGATATATGTAAAACATGTTTAGAATGATAGTCGGTATCGTTGAAAGTGACTTCAGTTTTTAAATGAAGAAAACAGTAAGTATTCATACAATTCTCCATAAGAACCAGCTGATTGTTGTAGGCCTCATGACGTCACTTCGAGCGGAGCCGCCACATTTAACACTCTGGCCTATAACTAACGACGGCCATGCTTCAGGTGATTAAATGAATTATGATATTCGCCATAATCTATCCTACCACGGTTTATTGGGTGTATTCAACTTTTTTTATGAGCACTGTCAAGAATTAAAACTCTTCATAGGATGATGAACTGGACATCTTGGTGGAGGTAGTAGCATGTGACAACTGGTAGAATTTTATACTTTTGTCTTTAATCCTCTGTGTACACCTGGACTTCAGCGCCGAGCGATGGTGAAGGTTGCAAGAAGCCCTCGCGTCAGCCATGAGAAAAACACTCGCAATAATAACAGCAAACGGAGTGGACGTGTATTACACACTCGCGATAACACCAGCAAACGGAGTGGACGTGTATTGCACATTCGCGATAACACCAGCAAACGGAGTGGACGTTTATTACGCACTCGCAATAACACCAGCAAACGGAGTGGACGTTTATTACGCACTCGCAATAACACCAGCAAACGGAGTGGACGTGTATTACACACTCGCGATAGCACCAGCAAACGGAGTGGACGTGTATTACACACTCGCAATAGCAACCAGCAAACGGAGTGGACGTGTATTACACACTCGCAATAGCACCAGCAAACGGAGTGGACGTATATTACACAGTCGCGATAACATAGCAAACGGAGTGGACGTGTATTACACACTCGCGATAACACCAGCAAACGGAGTGGACGTGTGTTACATTCTCACGCAGTCAAAGAGTTGGAGATGAACTAGTGACTCCAACTCAACTTACAATATTTATAATCAGTCTCAGTCTTTTATAAACAGAAATAAAGTGTGCAATAAATTAATCCTAAATAATAATTTGTGATCTTTGATTATGTTATCTACCTGGCACCCGAGCACAATATACATAAATATTTAGATCTAGCACTGAGATATATAATGACGCACGTAAATCCAGGGTGATCAGGCCCGGTTTTAATCCGAACCAAGGACGCCAGGACGGATACTACTGCGTGCCGTTAGAAGTGATCAAGTAAGAAGTTTTTGGATAGGCACCCAGATGCTTAAATGAAGTTGAAAAAATTATTTAAAAAAGTTACCTCAATTTATATTCTTTGGGGATAAAATGTTTCCACCATGTATAGGCTGTAACTTGTGGATAAGGTGAGGAGCTTCTACTGTAGGAGGTTGAGGAATATGAACTTCAAAAAGGTTTAGAATAACATCAGGAACGTTTGTGTGCTCTGGCCGAGAAAGGGGGTATCTGAGAACAGAAATTTTGGAAATAAAGGGAAAGTAAGGTGATCCCTTACCCTAACTCGCGGGAAATTACTTTCCCTCACCGAGTTTTATTACTGCCTCGAGATATAAGCATTTTCACACTTACGAGATAAGGATAAGAAAGGTAAAATGTATGGAAAATGTAGCTATGTTTTCGAGAATAAAGCGGAAAGCCATGGAAGAAAAAGTTCATCCAACCGGGACTTGAACCCTTGTTTCACCCTCACCAGTGATCTAGTGAGCTATCCAAGTTTATATGAAAAAAAAACCGACTAGAAAACCATTCGATCGCAGGTATTCCATATATTTTGAACTGAATGGTCATATGTCTCTGACGGATGGGAAGCATTTGGTAAATGCGCCCGTATTTGCAAAAAGAAGTAATGGAGAGAACCAAATTTAAAATTGCAAGTGAGAAACACCCCTCAGTGCACCCGGCTGGAATCTAGAACCTGACCTTACCCTCCATATAGTGTTCGAGTCTAACGCCTTAGACCCCTTGGTCACCGTTAAGATATGCCTTTAACAGTTTGAGGAATAAGCCCTCACCAGAAAAAGTTCCAGAAACTACCACTACTTTCACATGCAGAGAAATTATAGCAATCATGTAAATTATCACTATTATAATGGCTCTTGAAGTTTTATGTACTTCTGAACTAAAAAACGGGGCCTTTGTAATCTATATCTGTCCCTTTGTCTGAATCTGGGGCTACAACCAAAAAAGTTTGCTGGAATTTGTTTAAACTTTATATTTAGATGTCATATGGCCACATGTCAAGACAAAATAATGATTTTGATTTCAGCTCTAAATTTAATTTTGATTTATATTGATTTTAATTTTGAGACTCAAAATCTTTCAGAATTAACTTTTACGATTTTGTTTAAAATACGTTTCATGACCCCCAGAATCCGAAAAAGTTGTTTTTGGATTGCCATCTGTATATGTGTCTGTTTAACCCTAAAATTAAGAGTAGTTTTGTAAAGAGCGAAAAGAGAAAAAAAATATTTTTTCAAAATCAGCTCTAAAGATTTTGATTAAAATTCGCATCTAGGCGTTGATTAAGATAATTAATAAAATGGCTATTTTCCTTTTATCATGAAAATTACTTTTAAGGTACGTTACAGAAACGGAAATGTCCTTATCTTCGCAAATATTTGAGATAAAAAAACAACCTAGCGTTGCAAAATTTTAGTATTATTTAAAATAAAATAAATTGTATATGAAATATATTTTTATAAAACCAATAGTTTCTGAGATATTGGCAAATATATTAGTACAATTTTTTTATATTTAGTTGTACAGAAATACTGTTTAAGTTTTAACGCAATAATTCTCTAATACCATAGAGGAAGGAGATAAGTATCTCAAAAAGTTTATTCTTTTTCCTTTGACCTCTTAGGGGAAATATTTGTACAACAATGATCTATCTTTATCGGTTTGGACTCAATAGTCAATATTTACCTTTTTTACTGGTTTTAATGTATAAATGAGGAATTTAATAGCAATGCGATAACCATAAGATGTGCAATCCCTAATAAAATGTCAAAAATAGCTCGGGTTTGCTGGTGTATAATATTTAGTTTCACATATATTATGTGTTTTGAGTAAATATCTCCATTTTTAAACAATAGAGTGAGAAAGTCTTTGCAGAGTTCCGTACTATTTATTTACTATTGGGAATTTTAGAGGCAAATCAATGTGTTCGCATTGAATAAAGTACTTTTGAATATCAAGTTGTGGGTTGGTTCTTAAAATGTAACCTATGTATTTAGCGATCTGTGATATAGTTATGATTAGAGGCGGATTTTTATGTAATTATTTATTTTAATCATATTTTGTAGGTTAATATTATATAAAAATTCAGTCTCTGGTTAATATTTACATATTTTAAGCTTTTATTATAATTACTCATAGTCTTGGAGGACGTACCCCTTAAATCCCCACCTCCTTTCCAACACACACACTCACACAATCTGTGCTCGCTTTAACTTTTTAAAAGTTTGAATATTGACAGCATGAAATGGAGATAAAACATATATATTGTTTGACAGGCTTCTGCTCCAGTGTTTGAAGGCAAACAGGCCAACGTTGGCCGGTGTATTTCTCTCTGACCGATAGCCCTTTTGTTTCGACAGGAACAAGGGCAAGAGGGAGAAGTGAAAACGTTAATATAGGCGGGGTTTGTTGGCTTCAAAACGTTTATTCTCCTCGCTGCAATCACGAGGAACAAACACATAAAAAAACGAGGCTCTTGAACACAAAAGCTATTCTGCTGATGCGATGATGGATAGACCTGACGTAAATAAATAAAAATATAAAAAAGACTGTTCAATAAAAAAATGCTGACAAAACAGCATGCTTCCATTTATCAACTTTCCTTTTCCTGAATGTGAAAACTTAAAATAAATCATATAGCTCCCAAGTAATAAAATCTGGTATTCCAGTTCTTGTTTGCCATGTCTATAAAATCAATAGGGATGCCCTTTCAATAAAGACATTTTTTATTTTCTGAGTTTTAAAATAAGTCAATGGGGTTTAAAATATCAATATAGAGAAGTGGTTCTCAATCTGGGGGGGGGGGGGGGTAGCCCCCCNCCTGAAAAGGCGTGAAGCACTTTCTGAGGGGGCGTGTAACAATTTGGAAATTACGTTAAAATCAACTGAGAGTTGAAGGCATTCTTTTTTTTCAATTCATTTTCCAAAGTAAGATAATTTTTTCTTGAGATATTGGCAACACTGCCTATCAGTTGTAAGACCCAATATTCAATAACTCATAGAAACAAAATTCCCAACCATCACATTAATGTTGTCAATTTATTTGTACCGTTACGCTGCCAGTGTTAAATTGGTTTCTGTATTAAAAAGTGATTATAAAACAAGATTGTTTTTATAATTGTCTTAAAAATATTGGGAAGTGATGGCGTGGGCATTTGGTAAAATAAATATGTTGGCGGGGAGGGGGTGGGAATGTGACGATCAACCAAGGGTTACGGGTGGGGGAGGGAAGGGCAGATAAAGAAGGTTGTGAACCACGGATATAGAGGATTCTGTATGGCTATGTAAATAACAAGTCAGGTAGTTATAAGACTACTTACTGTATCAATGTACTATACACAGGATTAATATGAGAATTTTTTTTATCAACGCGTAGTTGCTTCCCGTAAGGGTAGTATGCCATTAATATAAGACTTACTGTTTATAGCAAGATTACTATTAAAACAGAGAATAACATTAATTTTGCGAAAGAGTGCATTACTGAACGTTTGAGCACTGTTTAGTTTTGTATAAAGAAAACTTTCTTAATTGTATAAAGTGACACACAGTGCGATTATAGCAATATTAATAAACAAGTGTTTGATTTAAGCCCGTGAGAAAACAATAATTTCAATTTCAGATCTAAACAGAAAAAAAGCTTTAAAATGAACATGGTTCAAATCAATATAAATATTGTAAAATCTAATATTTTACAGTAGAAATGTTTCGAGTTCAAATAAAATAGAATTTTCTATAGTGAAATGTAATAAAAATTAAATAGAATAATATTTAAAAAGAATAAGATCAATAAACTTAGTCCAAATAATAACTAGATTTTATATATTAGGATATTCGCAAGTTTATATTTTCAAGTCAAGTACAGTAGCCCCATGTCTTCTTTGGTGCTGACTGACAGCTAAATGCTTTGAAAAGTTACCAGACCAAATTATGTATCCCTACGCCGAACAATATGATCTGCAAAAACAAGTGTTTAGCAGCTGTCACTTCTGACGGTCAAAATTTAGGTATTATACCTAAATGTTGACTGTCAGAAGTCAGCTGTGAGCTGTCAGTCAGCACCAAAGTAGCCATGGGGCTACTGTAGTTGATCCATGCTAACGTATCAAATGTTAACTTTTCGAAACTATAATTTTAAATCCGTGTCTGAGATCTAAGTGGATTTTAAATTTTGAATTCGATATGAATCTTTAAAATATTGAGATTGTGAATTTTTTATCGAAAATAAATCCTAACGAGATTCAGATTTGAATTAGAAATGTTTAAACCCTACTTCCGTTTGGTTTACTTCCATTTTAATGGCGGAATTAGAACCTTTCTATGTACACAATACACATGTAGACACATGCCGCTTTAATGTTCAAAATATTTTAGAACCTAATCGGTGGTTGCATGCTCTGGTGTAGGCTTGTCAAACTCACGTGACCAAAGGGGTCGCATAGAAAAACGGACAATACTAAGGGGATACCACGATAGAAAAAAATCAGAACTGTCGGTTTCTTAGATAAAACAAATAGAAATAAAAACGGAAGCCCCAATATGAAAAAAAAGCCCTATATTTTTTAACGAGACCTTTGGAACCTTGTTTGCAGCATTAGTGTGATTGTCAAGCTTTAAATCTTGTGCCAAAGTCACATTCATATTGGTCGACAAATGTGGGTTCCATTTCATGTGAGAAAACAAAAAATTGCAACAAAATTCACATGTCAAATTTCCCCTAATTCTCTTAATATTACATTTCAAAATGTTATATTTCCACGAAGTTGTTCAAAAGAATGGTCGGGCCGTATTGTATGTTGGTTCATCATAAGGCCCACAAGCCGTACAAAACCAGTGAAAGCTCGTGTTGGACTATATTACCGTTGACGGGGGAGATCGGGGTTCTAATCTTTGTTGGGAGTACTGAGGGTTGTTTTTCCTAAATGGTTTACTAATCTTCCTCCACGCAAAATTCGAATGCATTTTACCAACATTCAATTATATTCATCCTTACCTCATCGGTATGAAGATGCGGATATGCCTGGTACACCCGTTTCATTGGCCACATGGTCCAGGGCGTCACTCTCGCAGTAGACTAGACTGCCGATGACAGGGAGATTGAGGTTTTAATTTCAGTCAGGTGTACTGACGGTGTTTTTTCCCAAAATGTTTGTCCACGCTTCCTCCACGTAAAATCCCTAGCGTAATTAGTACATGAGCGTATAGTCCGAACGGTTAGTAGTAAAACACGGTGTAAAAAAAGAGTTGACTTTGCGTATGGGTTTGTGCGTGGAGTATCGAGCAACTTTTGCGCCAGCCTGTATGCTTTTGGGTGATTTCATAGACATATCTGTATGTACTCTGTTTACCCTGGGAGGTAGTTAGTTCTTACCTTGACTGATCACACGATGGTAAGCTACACTACAGTGAAATCAAGCAAGGTAAGCTTAGCTTACAGAGTAAACGTAGAGCTCCTCCACTAGGAGCTCCTTTTCCTTGTCGCCGGGAGTGAGTGGGAAGGGGTGGGGGTAGGCTAAAGTGTAGCTCTGGTGTAGAAGCGCGACAAACAAGTTCACTAAGTGCAAAAGTTTATTTTTAGTTTTTATCTTTTTTTAAACTTTCATATCATTATTTATTCATTTTTCTTCCTCACCCTCACTCAGGAGTGCACTCTTGATTGCATTAGAGCTACTCTCTTTTTCTTACGTTATTTAATTTATTTAACTTTTTTGTCTGTGGCATTATTGGCTGCTTTTGTGTCGACGTGTCTTTAAATCAAAGTATTAAAAGAGATTTTTTTCCCCCTCTAACAGCGGTAGTCGTTTTATGTTCAAATGACCTATCGAATATTCCCCTCCCCTCAATTCTCAAATAAACCGTTCCCCTAACTAATAAGAAAATATTAACGTTTCAGCATTTGCTATGTTCCATACATGTGGCGACGTTTCAGTACTGAATTCAGTACAACCGTGTGAAGGACCTACTACCATGGCTACTATTAGCAACTATCAGGGAAACCAGCACGTAGTTTGGTAGCAGTGTAGATCATAGTTCTCAGCGATGTTTGAGTACAGATGCATGCGCAAAAGAGATACAATGTGTTTTACATGAGCAAACGCAGCAGTGAAGTCCGCTGTGAAACAAGAGCGAAAGAAAATATCTTGGATTTAAAAAAATAGTTTAAGGAAATTGGTCTTAATAAAATCTATCTTAGAGAGAAACTTTTTTTTTTTCAAAAGCTATGCCGGATTATTTCAAAATGCATTTCAAATTTTTTAAGCTCTAATTAAATAAACAATTTTCTGATGATTTTTATTGTTGTTGTTGATGATGGTGACGATAAGGGGGAGAGCTGAGACGCGTTGCAGAAGTCTAGAAGACCCACGTTATTTAATAAACTGTTGTTCATTTTAGGTTTTTAAATTAATAATAGATACAAGGAAAGGAGAAATTAGCTCATTTTTGAGTAAATGTTTCAGTAGTTCTGAGACCAAAGTAAAATGTTAGAAACATATACATCTAAATGATATGTGTCACAGTCCTATACGCGGTTATTGTCCTCTGGATGAGTCTTGGTAAGTTAAAAAGTGACAGCATAGACGTGTGTTCATTTCCCGTGAGTATGTTGTCATTTTTGACTAAATAAAAGAAAAGTTAAAAAAAATTAAAATAGGATGTACATAAACTAATCTATATTATTATTAAGGATTGTTTTTGTTATTTTGAGGCTTAGAGCCACCATTGACAAGAAATATTGCAGTGTGAGGAAATTTTTCTTCAATTAGGCGGTGCTCTTAACTACTCGAAAAACAAGAATGAAAACAATGAAGGTGGTGAATGCGCGTCGTATATTTCGTAATATCTCCTTCACTGTATATTTTATGATAGTTGACATCGTTGTTTCAGTACAAGTTTTTCTTCTGCATTAGTACGAAAACATACACAGCTCGTGTGTATCTGGCAATATACAATTGAACAGACTGTCGAATGTTCTACTAAGATTCCGGCAGCCCGCCCGCCGCAAGTGTTGGCCGGGCCTGTATACCCCGCAGGGATCAACAACACAACGCCACAAACATTAACTATTGTACAGTTTCCCCCCTCCATTTCCTCCGACTCGGTTAGGAGATAGAGTAGCGCCATGAGATAGATTACCTCATTTACTCCAGACATTGAGTTGTCGCTGGAACCTCCCTCCCCTCCCCCTCCCATGCCGAACACCGGAAGGTTCAGAGATAATATCGGAAATAATCTAGGACTGCCCGTACTTCTAAGGGAAATAAATGGCACTAGCATCAACTTGTTAGAGCATTAAGGGCAGCGTCTACTTGAAAGGAAACATCATCACACCGAGACATTTCTTATAGTAATGGCTGTTCTGAAGTTGTGAAACCATAAAAAAAAAATTCAATCCTCTCAAAATTATTGTTTGTTGTGATTTTAATTTTAGTTAATACAGTACTTTGTTTGATGATATAATTATGTTACTAGTCTAGCCCTTTACTTTGATCCCAGCACTGCGCAATAACGCAGAAAACGCAATTGAAAATGAACTAATTTCACCTTTACACGAGATTTTATACCTAAAAAACTTCAGATGAAAAATATATAATATACATATTAAGTTAAGAAGGATTTAGTTTAATATAAAGTTTTTGAGTTATAAATTGTATATTAAACTAAATATTTATTAACTTTATATTTATAACACTCCTTACTTTTTTTTAGCATCGCGTCTTACTACCAGTTAGGGTTATGCTCTTTTGTACTAATTACGCTAACGATTTTAGAAATTAAGAAGGTTATATGTAAATGAATTGTACCCACATTTGCATGGGGAGAGAGAACGTAAAAACTAACCTCAGTACACCCGATCAAAATTCAAACTTCGATCTCCCCGCCATCTGCAATCTAGTTTGACTCGAGAGTTGCACGTTAGAGCATGCAGCCACCGGAGCGGGACACTCCTTACCAAAATTAACTATGGCGATAGCTATAAATATTATAAAACCTACAAGGACATGTTGATATCTTTCCTATCCATTTTGGTGTGAGCCATATTTTGAAATATTAAACAACTTTTAGATGTCTTCAAGTCTTCTCGGTGCTCTCATAGGTGGGTGTATTATATATTCAGTTTCTCAATATCACACACTTAGCATGATTGAATTATAATGAAACTATTTGTTAATAATTACAGAAAATACTTATCCTATAACATGTATTTTCATTTGTGTTAACAAGTTTTAAAATTGTCACGTTTAACAGCATGGGCATTAAACGGCTTCACTTAAGGGTGTATGGCCCAAAATTAATAATATAATAATTATATATACATATATATTAGTATGCCTTCTTAAACCATACGTGAATCAATGTTTTAAATATATATTAAATGTATATTTTACGAAACAGTGTTTACCCAAAGTTTGAAATTTTGGCATCTAATACAACAATTTTTAGAAAAACCAAATAATGCAAAAATTTAATATTTGGAATGATAAAAGTATTTGAGGAGGTTTATTAATTGAAATAAAAATTATTTCAATGAACCTTTAATTAATTTCTTGAAAAATTGCCAAATAAATGCGGTATTCAATTAATTATTTTGTATAGTTAAACCCGTGTGTAATAAATGGGGGAAGTAAATCAATTAATGTCGACTTCTCTTAGCTTTATAATGGTACTTCATTTGCATTCATATTCAATCTGAAACTCAGGAAAACTGATACGAGCTGAGGTGTTTCATATTTTGCCCCCGGATTTTGAAAATATATCTGATACAACCCCACAATACAGAAACAGAACGGCCTGGTCTGAGTTAGGGATGGGAAAAACTGCTCCTTTAGTGGAGCAGGAGCAATCTGTTACTGCTCCACTACTGGACCTGTTCCTTTTACCTGCTCCTTTTTGTCACAGTCACTATATTCGAACCTACTCCTAGCCTAGTAGCAGTTATCACGTTCCTTGCTTGTGCCGGCACAGCAACAGCACAATTCTTTGGACGACTGCCTACGGGTAGAAATTTAAATGTCAAAACGAGATAAGAACTGAGTTGTGCGCATGCGTGAATACGGAATAAGTATTTTGTTTCCATTACACCATCTAAAAAAACTATAAATTATTACACTTAAATTTTTTTTAACGTTGGTGTCTATACTATTACCTATACTAACTTAATCTATATTTAACGGTGATGTGTTCAGGACTATGCTAATTTCTAAGCTAGTTTATTTGTCAACGTTAAAACTTGTCTGCTTGAATGGGCATGTGTAGGTGTTTATTTATATTGGTTTCTTATTCAGCATTCGCGCATGCGCAACATGTACACTTGTATTGTTATTTTTCTTCTTTCTTGATCTTTCACTTTGCCGGATCTACGCTCCTCTCGGAACAAGCTTGCTGTATTGTCAGCTGGTTTGATCTTTTCGTTTAATAGCATAGGAATCCGCTTCGGTGGCCGTTTGGTCTAACGTGCTACTCTTTTAGACTAGACTGCCGATGATGTAGAGATCGAGGTTCGAATCTCAGTCGGGTTCACTTAGGGTGGTTTTAACAACATGGTTTTCCACTTTCTCTCTACACGCAAATGTGGTTACACTTTCTAGCTTCCTATTTATATAAACTTCCGAATTTTTAAAACCATTAGCGTAATTAGTACACGATCATATAACCTGAACGGTTAGTAAGATACAATCCTAATTGTAACTGTTATATGTCCAGACAGGAAAAAGGAGGGATTGGTAGAAGTATCTAACAAGTCAGCTTTTTTAAATACTGTCAAAAATGTTGGCATTGCAGGACTTGGAGGGGCTTATCTCGTTCCATGTGCTAAGAACAATAATGCTATTGTACTGTCTTCTACATCACCTTTAGCAAGATTATCTATAGTGAGATTCTGGTAGGAAGACCAGTAATTGAGTCACAAACACTAGTAAAACTTATTTCATATATTCATAACTTAAGTCATGTGATTTGCATTTTTAACTTTTGATAAATACCATCAATACTTATAAAATAACATTAATAATTAATTATAATGCTTTCAATGTTGACCCAAAAAAAATTATGTTTGAACTTTCTAGAACTATTCTTCCTACCAGAATTATATTAGGGCTTTTTTTTACACCGCGTCTTACTGCCCGTCCGCTTTATACGTATATGTACTAATTACGCTAATGTGTTAGGAATAGTGATGGTTGATTTTAGAGGAAGTGTACTCGCATTTGTGTGGCGTGAGAGTGGAAAACAATTAGGGGGGAAAAAACCTCAGTTCACCAGACCAGGATTGAACCCCGACCTCCCTGTCATCAGCAGTCTAGTCAATTGCAAAAGTAACATGTCTATACCGAAACGGGTATCAGCTTTAATACGAGTATATTGCTCTTGATACCATACTGCACGCATTCTATTAATTATACGTTTTATGGATTGTGTCACCCTGCCCCCCACACACACACACACACACACACACACACACATACACATTGACTCAGATAGGGAGATGATTCCCCCTGTAGTTACGTCCTTGATGCCATCAAACTTTATATTATACCCTATCACTAAATAAGCCTTTTCAATCCCACTCCATCAATGTTTTATAATCAACCTGTCTTAGCACCCACTCACGATACACGCTAATTCTAACTATGCTGATATGCTATGGATAGAGAAGGTTGAACTTATAGGTAATGTAGCCACATTTGTGTGAAGATAAAATGAAAAACCATTTAGTAGAAACCACTCTCATTAGGCCTACAACCAACCAAGATTAAACCTAGAACTCTCCGTCATGGACAGCCCAGATAGTGAGAGTGCGAGAGTGACGCCAGGGACTAGGGGTCGGCAACTTTTTTGATATCCTGGGTCTTATGGGGTTAAATAGAATTGTTGAGTTGATGTGAAAAATGTAGAGCAAAAAATTCCAACTTTAAATTTCTCATGTATTAATTAGTTATTAAGTTTATTAATAGAACACAATTGTTTGTTTTCTAAATATTTTGTGGGCTACATAAAATCAGTTAGTGTCCGTAGGTTGCTGAACCTTGCCTTAAGCCATTTTATCACTAAGCGGGTTCCTTCAATGTTCATCATTAATGTATGCAATTTATTGTGAAAATACATCACATACTTTGCTTGTATTGTGGAGATAGCGTTTTGTACTATGACATATTTCCTCCTCAAAACTCATTTGTGATTCCCCAAACCAACTCTAAATTAGACCTATAATAGATAAGTAAGGTTCCGTTGTGAAAATAATACAAGTCCATTCCACTGTACGACTGCTCCAAAATACCCCTGGAGCATAAAGGAACAAGGTTGCTCCGGACCTGTTCCAGCGCGGTCTGTGACAGAGAGACCAGAAAGTTTGCTCCGAACCTGTTCCAGCACTGTCTGTGACAGAGAGACGAGGAGCAAGTTAACTCCGAACCTGTTACAACGCTGCCTGTGACAGGGGAGGAGCAAGGTTGGTTTGGACCTGTTACAACGCTGCCTGTGACAGGGGAGGAGCAAGGTTGGTTTGGACCTGTTCCAGCGCTGCCTGTGACAGGCGAGGAGAGAGGTTAATCTGGACCTGTTCCTGCGTCGCCTATGACATAGAGACGAGGAGCAATGCAAATTGCCAAGCGTTTATAAACACGTCTTCTATGACGTAACTACTTTGGGCTACCATCTACCGGATAACTTGTAACGATGCAGCCTTGACAGTAGAAGCTCGGAGAAAACAAATGGGAATACAATACAGTTTTTTTATAATGGTGGAGTAATAGGTGGAAAGTTTCAAACGGGCCTGTGACAAGAAGGAACAGCTCCTTTCGTCTGTCAGGAGCAGACTGTGACTGTGACGTCAGAGGAGCAGTGACAAAGGAGCAGGTTGTGATTTCACAACCCATCCCTAGTCTGAGTATAGCTGACAACTCATCCCTTCTCACTCCGAGTCACTAGCTGTCTGTCCTTGAAACCATAAATAGGTCGCCAGTGGTTTTGACATGTTTCTCTTTAGGGATTGTCACCTGGCTCCCCACCGTTTTCAAGTCAGTGTAGCAAGTGCTACTATTGATGAAAGGATGTTTTCAGTGTGGCTGAGTGGAATTGCATTTAATGTTTATAGGGATGTGTGAAGTGTAATATGAGTGGAAAAACAATTTTTATTGTTTAAAAAAATTGCCCCATAAAATTTTAAAGATGGCAGAAGAGATATAAAGGGCAAGAGGCATAAGCATTCCAAGTTAATGAAGCTTTTACGAATAAATTCGGAAGCCCAAACAGCTAATAAGTTGGTGAAATTACTTCAACCCTATATTATGTTATTGAACTTAAATAATTAACTTTTTTTTTAAGTTTTTTAAAAATCTGGAACCAAATTCGGAACCTCCAACTTAGCACGTAAACATCTTACCACTGAGCTATCTAGTGCTAATCCTGTGTTAGGGTAATTTATCGTTCATATTTTAAGGGTTAGTCGGTAATAGATGAGTAAAATCGTCGACCATTTAATAAAAATCAGAAACACACTCCATCGTTGACCCATGCTAGCTTTATGCTGCCGTTTGAACAATTTTTACTAATTTTAAATGGTTTCTTAGATATAATTTGTAAAGCAGAAGTCACCAATATTTATGTTGCTACGGATCACAAAATGTTTTACCAAGACACTGTAAACCACTTATTAACTATTTAGAAAATAATTTTAAGAATTACCTTGAACAAAGAATACAGTGTGAGACGTTAATATGCATGCAAGATAGTGTATACGTTAAATAAATATAGATAGATTGCTCTTTAGTCATAATGGCCGAGATAAAATTTGTAGGTTAATATAAAATATATAATGTTATTTTTTACCTTCTCACACCTCTCTGGCGAAGAAAAAAAATTGTCAAAAAAATCAAACTCAAGATTGGGTGACCTGGCGGTCTAGGGGTATGGTTTCAGACTTCTGTGCTGGGGGTCCGGGGTCCAATCTTTGATCCTGGCACAGATTTATCTGATTGCCAAACCCTTCCTTCACATCTGACAAGACGTATATTAATCATAACTTGTGAGTGTGTGGAATGCCATACCTCCACCGTGGTTCGGATTTTCCGTTAAACTGTAGGTCTTCCATTTCATCTCACAATCGCCCTACCATTCACATTAGCGTAAGTGTGTATAACCCAAACGGGTAGTAAGACGCGGTGCTCATAATAATAAACTTGAGATTTTAATGGATATCGACGTTTCATGACCCCCTGAATCCGAAAAAGTGAGTGTTTTGTTTTTTAAATAATATCAGTTTGTAGCTCTGACTAGAGACGAAACTATTTTACCAATTGGGATAAAACTTGGGACGTGGGGTTTTCATAAGTTTTCTCAGAGATTTAAAAAAAACCTCTCCAACCCTAAAATAAATTGTGGTATTTTTTATTTAAGGGTGGAAAGAGAAATATTATATTATATCAAACTAGACTCGATTAAAATTCTCATTCATGTATTGTTTAAATTTAATACAAAATGGAAGTTATCATTTATTCATGAAAATAACTTTGAGGCTGATTTACCCTTCCCATTTTTATCGTATCTCCGCACCTCTTTGAAATACTAAATAACTTATCATTTAAAAAATAAAGGTGTATTAAATATAAAAATCATTATGTATTTAAAATATATTTCTATAAAACCAATAGTTTCCTAATTATAAGTGTGTATATACATGTGCTAGGTGAATTGGAAAACTCAGCTTATTGCAAATGGCACCCTCGATTTACAATGAGCCAGGCTAATTGAGAAATAATATTATATTTGTTTATAAGCCTGATAATTTCTAGGTTTATTGCAATAAGCCCACACAGCCTTAGGCTATTAAGGAAACGCACCTTTGTTCACTCAATCATTCTAGTTTATTCCAGGCTTATTGAAATATGCTCAAGATAGCGATTAAAAAGTCTACAGCAGCGGTTACAAACTCTATTACTAATTTCCCTCTAAGTTCCTCCAAATGCTTGTACAATACATGAATCATAGGAGTTTCTATTTGAAAAATGAGAGAGTACTTGATATGACAAAAAAAGAATTTCTCCTTTTATCAGAGGATTTTTTAAGTATAAAGAAATTATGTTGTAGGATTGGTTTTTCATCAATGATGACTTTTGCAGTGGTACAAATTCTAAAGAATATTTTGTCACGGAAGGTCCATTGCTCAAGGAGTCGAACAGCTACTGGTCCCAGTGTCATCCAACTTGAAGATACACGTTTGATAAAAACTTTGGAAGGAAACGGAAGATAATGTTGAATATTCATCCCTTAAGTCTTCCAAGCTTGCTGTGAAATCATGAAAAAATTGTAAACCAATACAACAAGTTCAGACAAAACTTCCCCAAATTCATCCAGGCCCTTTAATTTTCAAACACATCAGGCCATAATTTATTCGACTTGTCTAAAATTATATAATGAAAATCATACAAGTTTACATTAACTATTCATAAACATTCCATATACTTTAGAGACCTAGAGTTTAAAAAAACTACTTTTAGGGACTTTAGGGACCGAGTGTGAGCCTTACTTTTACTGAACATTTATCAGTCAAAATTTTCACAAAAAAATTGTTAAAATATCACCGTGTCTTACCTATTAACCGTTCAGGTTTTAGGCACAACATGTACTACTTACGCAAATGGGTTAGAGATAAGGAAGGCTTAATTCAAAGACAGTGAACACACATTTGTGTGGAGAGAGTGAAAAACCATTGTTGCAGAAACACTCCACCAAAGAGCTTAGATGAAATAATATTTATGGTTATAGAAACAATGAGAAAATAGGAACAACAATGGCCACCAAAGAGCATAACAATCAATTTAAATTTTCAAAGACATGCATAAAATATAAATATATATTTGATTATAGCTCAGAAACTGTTGGTTTTATAAAATATGTATTTTAACTGATTTTTTTAAATATTATTACAACATTAAAAATATGTTATTTTGCACCTCAAATAGTTGCGGAGATTTGAGGAAAAGTGGAAATTTCTACTTATGTAAAGTAGCCTCAAAACCACGTTTATGGGAAAATGAGAATTGCTCTTTAATTGGTAATGTTAAACAATGCATTATATTATACTAAATTAAATTGAAATAATTTCAGCTGTTTTCAAGAAAAAGTAATTTTTTTTCTATTTGCTCTTCAGTAAACTTTATTAAGTTTAGGGTTAGATATCAAGGCTAATTCCAAAAGTTCCTTTGGGTAACCTTATTAAAATGATAAATTCCTAGTTTTAGCCCACGTCGGTAAAATAGTCTCAGCTTTATGATGAGATACAAACAAACAGACGGCGTCGCGAAAACAACTTTCTCGGTTTAGGGGAATCCTGAAACGTCGTTGACTTTATTATAAAAAATTCTAGTTAGAATTTTTTTATGATCACACGGTCGAGAGAAAGTAAAAATATAAGAAAAGAAAATAGGGTGATATTAGAGAAAAGAAAGAGAAAACGGCAAATAAAAGCATGTGCTGTTGTATAGAACAAAGATAATCAATACTACGAAAAGAACAGGCGTATCACAAAGAGAATCACAAGAACTGTGGGAGTTATCTAAAGATGGTAAATCTGAGTAAATGGCTGAGAATAATAAATCAAAGGTACGATTCAATAATACTTAGCAAGGTATGGCGGGATCCCTAGCAATGAACCACTATATCATGAGAGAGCCGGACATCCTTTAATCCTAAATGTTCCCAACGAACAAGACATTCTGGTCTGCCGAGGTAACTTGATTTCTGTAAGCCAGGGGTCGACAAAATTTTCATACGAAGGACCACCAGGTAAGATTGATGATAATATGTGCATTACTTATGTATAATATAAGAAAACTGATTTATGTAATTTATTTTATCAATATAATCTATATTAATACAATGGAGAGTTTGTGTGTATGTCACGAGCATTGCGTGATATCTACCGTTTGCAGAGGTCTGGCATTTTAAAACTAGAAGCACCTGTACACCAATATGTACACCCCGGATCATGCATTTTAAACTAGTAGCATCTGTACACCAAAATGTGCACCCCTGAGCATGCATTTTAAAACTAGTACTAAAACCAGAACTGGGCGTATATGAAAAAAATGCACACACATAAAAACCAATGGGACAGGAACCAATAAGTTTGGACAGGAATAAAACACATACGGGAATAACAGTACATTTTTTGGAAAGGGGATCAGGAAGAGAAGGATGGGGGAGCCAATCACAGGCCAGGGCTATTTATATCGACTAATCAGATAGATATACTGGTAAAGCGTACTAGACTACTGGTGTAGTCCCGACTATCACCAAAGACGTCAAAGATTGTCATCGAAAAGAGGATCAAGAATTTCTAGACAATTTTATAACTTAGATTGATCATTAAATTAAGTTCAAATTATTCTAAAATAATCTTTGTACTTTTCAATGGTTATGTAAAATAAATCTGGTTCGATATTTTCTCTTGTATCTTCAAGTAAAATAATATTTGTAAAACAATTATTTTACTATTTTCTGTGTAAAGCCAACTCTTCAACGATTTCAGTTTTAATGTAATCTTCTTTTCTCCTTTACTTCATGATAACAATATTATTCCAAAGAAAATTGCTTTCCAACGACAAACACCATTCTGAAACTCTGGAAGCAATAAAAGTGTCTCACAAATGGATATAAAGGTTAGTAATGAGAAAAATCACCAAGGTAGAAAACTGTTAAGAGTGGATGTAATAATGTTACAGGTTGGACGGACAACAACTCCATTCTACTTTTAAAAAATATAATAGATGTTAGTATAATTTATAGCTATTTAAAGATGACTACTGACAATTCACAAGCTCGCTTAGTAATAATAATAATAATAATTATTATTATTATTATTACTAGTACCGCGTCTTACTACCCGTTCAACTTATACGCACTTACGTTCATGTGTAATGGTAGGGTGATTGTGAGATGAAATGGAGGACCTACAGTTTAACGTTGAATCCGAACCACGGTGGAGGCTTGGCATTCCCTACATTCACAAGTTGTGATTAATACACATCTTGTCAGAGGTGAAGGAAGAGTTTGGTAATCAGATAAATCTGTGCGGGGATCGACGATTGAACCCCGGACCCCAGCACAGAAGACCGATACCTTACCCCTAGACCACCAGGTCACCCAATAATTGATACATAAAATATACATGACAACATTCCATGTCATCGTTTATGTTTCAGCTAACTAAATTAATTAACATAGATAGAATTGTTATAAACTTGATTTTAAAAAAACGACGTTAGCCTCGTGTATGAAGAGAAACGTTGTTTAAAAATTTGACAAAGTTTTAAAATACTTAGAGAGAAATAAAAAAAGAACATTAATTTAACCTGATTATGTGGCGACTAGACTGCCGATGACAGGGAGATCGGAGTCAAAATCCCGGTCGGGTGTACTGAGAGTAGTTTTCCCTAAATAGTTTTTCACCCTCCCTCCACGTTAATTCTGGCACACTTCCTCTAAATTCAACCTTTCTCATCCCTAACTTACTAGCGTAATTAGTACATATGCGTATAACTTGAACAGGTAGTAAGACACGGTGCTAAAGAAACATTAATTTAGTATAAATAACAATAATAGTTACGAAAATTATAATTTGTTAATTTTAAAACTAATAAACATCGTAGCTATAAAGTTAATTTTATTATACTAGCTAGTGAGAGAATTACAAAAATTATTTCAATTCAATTCAAATTATATTTGTATATCACTCCCAGGCGAAAACAATGTCAAGTGCAGCCAGAGAGTATATACAACCTAGTTTAGACTTCAATGGCAGCTCATTGCGAAACAAATTGAACCATGTGATCACCGATGCAGCTTTACTTTGTTGAAACCAGATTCATTTTATTTTTTTTAATCACTGTAAATTTAATGGTGTAGCTGAAAGTAAAATCGACTAGTTTATCAGTGACTTTTGAGTTCCTTCCCTATTCAGCAACTTTACTCATTTGATGGCAAGGCAATAAGACACTAACCAACATAATAAAGTTATTTATAAACAACACTAAACACTATTGCAAAATGAAGATAGAAAGTGAAACAGGCTCTTTTAGTATTTACTTTTTCCAGATGGTAGTTACATAAATATACAATGTAAGTAAAAGATATTTAATTGGTCTTGCCCTCAGGTCGATGTATTCTAGTCAGCTTTAAGTGGTATCACTTGCATGCACTAGGCCTAGTTTTAATATGCTAAAAAATATAATTACCCACTTTGGTGGCCATGTGGTCTAAGGCGTCACTCTCGTAGCAGACAAGATTACTGATGACGGGGAGATCAAGGTTCAAATCCCGGTCGGGTGTAAAGAGGGAGTCTTTTCCAAAATTATTTTTTATTCTCCCTCCACGCAAATGCGGGTAAAATTCCTCTAAATACAACCCTCTTCATTCCTAAAACCATTAGCGAAATTAGTAAATAAACATACAACCCGAATGGGTAGTAAGACACGATGCTAAAAAAAAGATAATTCGGTAATTTGTAAGAATGCGTTGATGGAAATGTTGAAAACTAAAGGGTGCATACTTTTTAACTAATGGCTATATTGTTTTAAATTTGCATTACAATAGGAAATCAGCACAAATACAAGCTCATAATATATTTCTTTTAACCAAGGATTGGAGATAAGTATCTTCCACGGCGTGGTCTTAAAGCCGTTCAATTTTCATATTCTAGCATATTCTATTACGGTAATATGCCGCATTAATACAGTTTCAATTATAAGTTAGATATTAAGACGTAAAGAAACATATAAAACAACAAACAGTAGTACTGATATACAGAACGTAAACATTTACTTTAAAACATAGGCTCATATAGTCGATAGCAAAGATTAAGTCAATAAAAGTTGATAGTTAACTTATAAATTAAAATATCGAGATAGCTACTTCAAAGCGTTCCGTGACTAGGCGAAGTACTAAACTAAGTTTGAAAGTGTTGCTTTAAGACGTTGAGTACACCTAAAAGAAAAAAATGGAAAATCCAAATAAAGGACTATTACTATTAGTGAAAGCTGTGATTTTAAGCAATTCAAAATTCATGAAACTAAAAAATACGTTTTAAGTATTTGTGTTCAGAAATACCTATGACCTATGGGAATTTGAGGTTCATTTATATTTCAAAAATCTCTTGGTCGACTTTCTTTAGAAAACAATTATTAGGCGTTTTATTATTTATAATGTTGGTATTAAATATGGGCTTACATGAGTTTTATCTTGTAGGTCTTTTTAAAAAAAAATAATTTAAAGAGCTAAATGTAACTACATAAATATCTCCTCTGTAAGACCACGACGCCCGCATGGTAGAAATACCTCATAAAATGAGATATGTTTCTTCCTTCTATTTTTCAAATCTACGGGAGCTAAATCGAGAACCATGCACCCTTCCCCCTCCCTCCGTCCCCCACTCACAACACAAAGTCCCAAGAGCCCACTTTATGATAGCTCCAGAACTATAAAAGATACAGATGTTTTTTCACTAAATATAGGAAAATAAAAAAAAATTCAAATTAATCTGGTATGACACTTATTTCCCGGTACTTTGACTTGACTTTTAACGTTTTTCAACGAAATATTTATTTATAAAACATATCTTCCCCTAAAACTGCTGGCACACGACACACCTTATTTAATAAACTGAACAATGATTTGATGTTGAGAGACCAGTTTCCTAAATATCCCAAGGTACCCCATTTGACTAACGGATGTACAGGGTGTTTCACTTGCTCTCAGTCCCAGAGTTTCTAACTAATGGACGTAATTGGTGTATGAGAAGAACTCAGGGGCCGAGAGCGAGTGAAACATCCTGTATTTGTTTAAAACGTTGCGTTTGCTCAGTTTGTTGTTTAGAAAACTGTATGTAGACATTAATTACTACCTTAGTATGGTTTACAAAAAAAAATGAGCATAGGTCTCCCATTTTCCAAAAAATACATTACACTCCCCTGCACCCATCATCACGCTGTTTAAATGTTAATCTCACGTAGCCTGGTTTGCCAGTGTTGGAGAGATTGGTATTTGAATCCAGGTCGGTGGCACTGAGGTTTTTTTTTCCTAAATGGCTTATCACTCTTCCTCTACGCAGCCTCGGGTGCATTTACTATAAATTCAGACTTCCAAATCAATACCCTACAATTGTGATTAATATAAATGTGTACAAACCTATGATAGTGAGATGCGGTGGTAAATTTTAATTTATTAATTTATTTGAGGTGTTAAGCGCACACTTTCTGAGGCGACTGATTAGATCATCTCACGAGAATTTCTACGAGCTAGAGCGAAAGGGCCTACCAATTTTGCCAGGAAAAGGATTTTCACATACCTTCCAGGGTTGTTTACATAGCCCAATCGACATAGGACCGACGGATTTTCTTCCCCTCCGAAGTAAGTTGTGCTACGGATCTATATAGCTCAAAAATTGTTTGTCGACTCCGGTTGAATTTGAACCCCCGAACATCAGATCCTGAGGAAAACCCTTCACCCCAAGACCATTGAGTTCAACACGGTGGTGAATAAAAAAAGTCAATAGGTCATAGTCAGGCCTAGTTATGATATAGCATAATCCTTGCCATAGTATGTTGTGCTATGGTTGGTCTGCCATGGTCCATTCATATGAAAAAGATACATTTCTCTGTCGTTTATTTAAACAGGAACGAAGATTAAAATAAAAGTTTGGATTTTAGAAAAAGTATTGTAAATGCTTAATTTATGTGACAACTACATGGATATATCTTGAATAAAGTTGGGTTTATTAGATGATTTACTTATATAATCAGTATACAAGGGTTATTAACGGATTAATCTAAAGGTAGAGGAGATAATGGTTGTTTACAGGAAGAGCACCCGCTTTGGTGTGGAGAGAGGATGTGAAAACCACAGTGTTTAATCATTTATAGAAACCCCGTGTATTCAATCGAGATCCAAATCTCGAACTCAGCAGCAACAATCCAGTAAATTGTGAGCTTGACGCTTAAATACCTCTTTTCACTTTATGAGGTAATTGTATTATATTTTGAAGAAAGGACACTTAGATAGGAACATGTTCTTATCTAAGTGTCCTATCATTTTTTAAATTTCATTTTTCTACCTTTCTTTTTTTTTTCCGAAGTTGCGTTGCACGTTTCACACTCCTCCTTGGTTATTTCCGATAGAATGAAACCTAGGTCGGAGGATTGGGCGGTAACAATTGATCTTCTCCAATAGGCAGCCATTACCTTTTTGTCCAGTGGTATCAGTGTAAAGACGTGTAAACTGTTTTCTTCTTTCCATTGTAAAATCTATATTGTGTTCATTCTTCTCTATGTTTCTATTCTAATTCCCTGTATCTTCTTCCAAATACAATTTAATTACCTCATAATTAGTAAATAATATATTACAATATCAAATAAACGATTATGTGTCAGATCAAACAATAGTAGTCGTTTAGTTTAAGTTTGAATTTGTTTAGGTTCAAATCAAGACTTCAGAGTCCGGCCTATTGCTTATCCGTGTTTTGGGGCTAAAAGGAACAATGTAGAAAAATAGTAATTTTTTAAAAGACTTTGATGAAAATGTTGTTTCTTCTAATAAAATAGACTTCATATTTTGCTTGCATAATTTTTTTAGCACCACGTTTTAATACTTGTTAAGGTTATACGCGTATGTAGGACTACTACTTACTGTAATAAGTTAGGGATAAGGTAGGTTAAATTTGAGAGAAAATGTACTCGTATTTTCGTGGATGGAGAGTGTTAAACCATTTTGGAAAACCACCCTTAATTCATCCGACCGGTATTCAAAGCCCAAACCACCTGTAATCGGCAGTCTAGTCTAACACATAGGTGAAGCGTTAAACCTTGTGGCCATTGAAGGTGATCTTACATTATTAAAACACTTTGTAGGTTAATTTATCAAAAATCATACATCGTAATCATTTGATTTTTACATTCAAAGAAGTAAATCCTTTTGAGCTACACTTACACTGGCAATTCTTGCTTGGAGGAAATTAACCAAACTAGCACAGTCATGTTTTAGTAAAACATAGGTCTACTTTATTTGATTAATAGAAAAAGAAAGAAAATGATGATAATGATTACTATTTATTTTAAACTTCAATTTTATTCGCACTTGTCGGTGAGTGGACTAAACGTCAAGTTTATTTAGTCTGATTTTCTGGCAAGGCGCAGGTCAGATTTTGAGACCAAGGTGCGTTTTTTCCTAATTTGTTTTCCATTCACCCTTCACACAAATACAGTCACATTTGTTCTAAATTATACCTTTATAAACCCTACCTCACGAGAGTAATTAAATACTGATAGCCCGGGTGGATAGTGAAACCCAATGAAAAAATAATCACTTTAATTTATGTCATAATTATAATGTTAAAACTATTAAGAAATATACCTGCAAAAAGATCCGCTTGAAATCTCATTAATTACACACTCGAACAAAGTGTTTGTTAATTCCTGTATCTGGCAGTAGAGTGGACGATCGTGAGCAGAGTGGAGGCCAAATACCCACTTGGTCGCTATAAATAAATCAAATTTAATCAAAAGCGTGAGAGCAGTTTGTAAGAAGATTACTTTCTGAGCGCGGGTTTGAATCTTTAATCAACTTAACCAAGTTTTATAGTTAATTAGTTAACTTTAATATAGTATCTTTGAGTTGATTAGTATTTGGAAAATACAACTAAACGGCTTTTATGTTTTATTCGCCAGTAAAATCCTCTCAAGATAGGTTTTTTATTCGAGAAAGTTAATCAATTGACTACTCTGGATAGGTAGGTAGAGTACCTATGCTTAATTTTTAATTAAAAGGAGTAACGCCCGCTTCTGTGAGCGCATAGTCTAAAGTGTGACTGTCGAAATATCCTAGATTTCCGAAGACGCGGAGGGGGGGTGGTATCGAGTTCAATCCTGGTCGAGTGAGTGTACTAAGGGTGGTTTTCGACTCTCCCTCCATGCAAATGTAGGTACATTTATTTTAAATACAACCATCCTAATCCTAAGACATTAGTACACACGAATATAGCCCAAACGTGAAGAAGTAAGACGCAGTGCTAAAATAAAATAGAGTTACATTATTATGACATGACTATAGTAGTAATATAAATAAACACTGTACATGCAGACAATAATGGAATAAATCAAGCATGAAAAATTATACTTGTGTAGCTTATTATTTGTTAGGAGTATTGACGGTTATATATAAACATAAAAAATAGATCAATATGATAGCCAAAAGGAAGTTATCAACATTATCAATTAGGATTATTCATGAGGAAGTCATCAACTTGACTATAGCATAGTCAATATGTGTTCTGGAGGAAGTCATCAACTCGTCTGCAGCACGGAATCAATGTGAAGCAAAGAAGTTACCATTTCGACTATAATACTCAATCAATGTGATGCAAAAAGGAAGTTACCATCTCGACTACATTACTAAATCAATGTGAAGCAAAGAGGAAGTTGTCAACTTGACATCACTCAATCAATATAAAGCAAAGAGGAAGATACCATCTCGACTACATCACTCAATCAATATGAAGCAAAAAGGAAGTTACCATCTCGACTACATTACTAAATCAATGTGAAGCAAAGAGGAAGTTGTCAACTTGACATCACTCAATCAATATAAAGCAAAGAGGAAGATACCATCTCGACTACATCACTCAATCAATATGAAGCAAAAAGGAAGTTACCATCTCGACTACATTACTAAATCAATGTGAAGCAAAGAGGAAGTTGTCAACTTGACATCACTCAATCAATATAAAGCAAAGAGGAAGATACCATCTCGACTACATCACTCAATCAATATGAAGCAAAAAGGAAGTTACCATCTCGACTACATTACTAAATCAATGTGAAGCAAAGAGGAAGTTGTCAACTCGACTACATCACTAAATCTTTATGAAACAACGATGAAGTTATCAACTTATTACATCACTTGATCAATATAAAACCAAGAGGAAGTTGTCAACTTGAATACATCACTAAATCAATCTGAAGTCAGTCGAGTAATGATATTGGATGAAAGTGCTATGTACCATAAAACATTTTATCCCACATCTCTAACATCGATACAGCCGAGGATGAATGGGACCAATACAAACTGTCGCAACCCTCAAGTATACAGATAAAAGATGTAATAACACAGTTATGGTTTTTTAAAAAGTTTTTGAGCATTACTGAGAACAAGAGGGAAAGAAGGGAAAACTTTTCAAACTCGTTCCTTTCGTAACTTTTTATTGCTTTATTCCTTTATTTTACTCAAGTTATATTAGTTGTTCGACATTGTTACAGGTCTATAATTACTTCACAAAACCATGGAATTTATAACAAACACTCTTGCAGCTTGTGAACAAAAAGTAGATTCTACAAAGAAACACACAACTTGGATCTTAAAAAAAAGAAGAAATATACAATTTATATTGATGTTTAAATACGACATAATCATCCCGTTATGAAACAATAACAAGTTGTATATGTGTGGACAACTTAACATACCAATGTCTGACATTTTGATGTATAGCAACTATTGAGAATCGTCTGTTTTATTCATGAGCATGTGCGGTTTTTCAAATAAATAATAACATTCTAGAGATGCCCCGATACTTTTTTTTCGATTCCAATTCTCGTTTCAAATTCTGAAGTTCAAATTTCAATTTATTTATTTTTATTCTCAATTTTGATTCCTGGACATTTATTATTTTTCAAATCATACAACTTAAATATAAAAATAATTTATCCAACTTCATAGCATAAAAAAACTAAAAAAAAATCTAGTATTAAAAACAATTCCATTTTTAATTTTAACAAAGAAAAATATCCATTTTACCAAGTATTAAAGCATAATTATTAGAATAATTAGGAATTACAAAATTATGTATTCTTACCTACAAATAAAGCCTCACTGAGTCAAACAATAATTTTATTTAAAGGTATAATAGATCATTATCAAAAACACAAGCCTATTAGATTTACCAAATAGGGTCGTTAATTGTACTAAAATATAATATAGCTTAGGTAAATGAAAGTACGCTGATTTTAATTAATGACACAGAAAGTACACTTAGCACTGGTAACAAGTAAACAAACAAGATAATGCAGACATCACTTAGTTTTAAAACATAGGATGTAAAAGAGTAAATCTATATTAGCTTATAGTATTTGTATACTTGTCTTCTACTTTTAGATCATGTAAAATGTTTACAATTATATAGGGCTACTTAACCTATCGCATTTATAGTATACAAGTAGACAAGATGTTGAACTCTTATTTAAGAAAATTAGCAAATAAGGTCGTAAAATTGTTACTTATCACTATAATTTACTTTCTAATTTGTATTCAATAACAAATCACGCCATTTTTACAAATCAACAAATTAATTTTTCAAGATTAAATTTTGACAATTTTGTTTAAATATTATATGCATACATGCGTGCATAATCACGCCGTGCCGTTCCCTTACAGGATAGACAAGACACTGTACTTAATCCATCCTCACTAGCTTTCTCCACACTTCCCTATCCCTGTATGCTCCCTTCGCTTCAACAACATCCATACACCAATTCATACAAGCTTTTTATTCTTAAAGCTCTAAATGTTTCTCTTTTTCACACATTCATCTACCACATTTAGCAACGTCTCACATAGCCTACCTCTTTCTTTTGATCCACACACTCTACATTCATTTATTTGCTTAGTTATTATTATTATTATTATTATTATTATTATTATTATTATTATTATTATTATTATTATTAGCACCGCGTCTTACTACCCGTTCGAGTTATACGCCATTTGCTTAGTTATTCGATCCACGCTCATTAGATACAATTTAATATAAACTCTGAAAGATTCAATTTTAAAACACTATTGATACATGAACAATAATAATTTTGATGGATTAAATAACCAGGCTATTATACGAGGGAGTATATAAAAGTTTCAACACTGGTTCTGTACAATGAAAACAGAGTGGAGTATGGAGATGCGTGCACTGGTGTGACGATCTGTGACCTTTGTCTGTCAGTACGACAAGTGGCATCATTCTGTGTAGACCAGTGGCTGTGCTACTCACGTTTATTTGATGACGTGCACGGGTGCATTTGCGGTTTTATTATGGACAGCAAGCTCGAGTAGAGAGCAAACATCAATCTCTCTGTTTTACTCAGAAAATCTGGAACGGAGACCTTCCAAATGATGTAGCAGGCTTACGGCAATGAAGCTACGAGCTGCTCGGTGTGTTTTGAGTGGCATTTGTACTTCAGGGGAGGCAGAACGTCAATGAAAGACGAAGCGAAGTCGGGGCGACCTTCCACGAGAACAAACCTGGAGATTGTGGGCAAAGTTAAGAAACTCGTATGTGAGGATCGCCGGAAGATTAATAAGGACATTTCTGACATCGTGAATGTGTCATACGGATCAGTGCGGACAGTCCTCACGTCCATATTTAACATGAACCACATTGCCGCCAAGTTTGTACCCAGGCTTCTGGCCCCCAAACAGGAGCCCAAGTCTGTCAGGAACTCCGTCGACATGCCCTGGATGACTCAACCTTCATGTCGAGGATCATCACTGGAAATGAGAGTTGGATCTATGGTTACGACCCGGAGACCAAATAAAATTCGTAGTGAAAGAGCAATATCTAATTTCCTGTTTTGTGCTCGTGGAAGGTCGCCTTGACCCCTCTTCGTCTTTCAGTGGCATTCTGCCTCTCCTGAAGCACTAGTACCACTCGAACGAAACACACCGGATGGCTCATAACTTCATTGCAAGCCTTCTGCATCATTTGTATGGTCTCGATTCCAGATTTTCTAAGTAATACGTAGTTTGATGTTCACTCATTGCTCGAGCTTGCGGTCCATAATATAATTGCAAATGAACCCATAAACGTCATCAAATAGATGTGTATAGCACAGCCACTGGTCCATACATAATTATGCCACTTGTCCTACTGACAAATGAAGGTCACAGATCGTCACACCAGCGCACGCATCCCCATGCCCCACTGACTTAATTTTACACAACTACTCTTGAAACTTTTTTGATACCCCCTCGTATTGTTACTTACGGTTATAACCGCATCTAAGTATCATACTATTTTTAATTGAAAAATGACGCTTGAACACGGGAATCTAGTCCGGGACCTTTGGCTGAGTACGCCAATACTCTTACCACTGAGCTATCCAGGAATCGTCCCGGGCCCAGGTTCATTCTCCACTCACATTGTAAGGCAGAGTCTGTGATGGTCGTTCAGAAATCGTCAGCTACAAATGTGTGATCAATTAAGAATCACGAGCTATCAGATAACGCAGCTAGCTACCTTCCCCTCGGTAGTTGGCTTAATGCTGCTAATTGTACGATTACAACTAAGAGTGCGCATATTATGATTAAAGAATATGATAATTAGATGCTTTTACAACCGTAATTAACAAATATAATAGCTTAGCTATTTAATCCATCATGATATGCGCATTCGTACCATTATAAATGTACTATTGGCAGTTTCAAGCCAACTACCGAGTGGAAGGTGGCTGCGTTATCTGATAGCTCGTGATCTTAGTTGAATACACATTTGTAGTCGACGAATTCCACACATTAATCATAGACGGTCTTAAAATATGAGTGGAGAATGACTCTGGGCACGGAATGACTCCTGGATAGTTCACTGGTTAAAGCAGTGACGTACTCATCTCGGGAGTCGTTTATCAATTTTAAAAATAATAATTTTGATTATATTAAAATACAAGCATAAAATAACGTGTTTATAAGCACATGTCAAGAACAGGAAGTGATAAGAAAGAACAAGAGCAGGAACTGACTACATTCACACAGATTTCACCACGATACTAATGGTCATGTTTGATCTGTGCAAGATCAATATATCACCAAGGTAAAATCAAGTTTTTCTGAGTACATTTATCATTTTCCGGCATTTAAGTGAAAGGGAAAATGAACTAACATGAGAGATAATCAATTATTACCCATTTTGAATTTTGCTGTTTTGCTTGGTTGCCAGTACTTTCAGTGAGGGCTAAGAATCGACGTATCGAGAATTGTAATATTAAGATCTATTCCTTATCCTCTCAATAACAGTAAGAATGGAGGGTGTCGAGTTTAACATCCCAATGTCACAACCCTGAGCAATGTTGGGATGTTTGTTTTGATTTACAAAACTTTATTGAACGTACGTAGCTGAAAGCGCCAGCTTAGCGAATATGATGTAACGAATTAGTTAATATTAAAGAGAAATGCTAACCACTCACAACAATGTTGCTCTAGTTGGGGAGTATAGGGGCCAGATCGAGCTATAAAAGTCTTTATTTGGTGGTCATTGGTGCTGACACTTTATCAACAATATCGGGGGCAGTTACGCTGCCCGTTGCCTGACCAAACTCTTATCTTCGGGTCATCAATAGCACTTGTACTTAAAGGGCAACCGTCGAGACCAGGGTCGCGAGTCCGAGTTCTGTAGGGGTTCGCGAGCCATGTCGGCCATTCCATCAGTCTAAAGGTGGCAATTCATGATCGTTCTGAATGTAGTGGATTTGCGACAGAGTGGTGTGATAGGAGCGATTGGAGTGATGAAAAATTAAAGGGGGTCATTCACAATCACTTCATTCCATGTTCCTCGCGCCAGTGGAAAGTGTCCTGCACTTTGTTGTTTCGAGTGCTTATTCATCACGAGCTTAGACATGGACGACGAATTCCTTCTTATGTATGTGGCTGTTTGCCTTTATGTGAAGAGCCGGAAGCCCAGAAAACTATGGGTAAAAAATTGCTACGTACACGGGCGACTCTCTCGCACGTTACGTTGATGAATGAGTTAGCCCTTGAACCATACAATTGAAGAAACTATATGAAGATGGATTAAGACATCTATTTCACACTTCTGCAGATGGTAGCACCCCTGAAAAAAAAGGGAAAACACAAATATGCGGCATAGCACAAGTGGCCATGAAAGGCTAGATGCAACCCATTTCCCCTACAAGTCCACTTCCTCTCTCGGCCGAAGCTCAGAACAGAACACACTGGTCCTAGGTCAAGTTAGTTTCTGCAATCACAAGCGCTCCATCGCGGCACGTCATCATTACATCACGTCGGATGTTCACATTCACGGTGAGTTGGAGTGATTGAGTGTTGGCGCGGTGCGATGGATTTTAGGAAGGACGAAAATCTGTCAATATCCAGCAAAATCCACTTGAGATTTTACACTCACGGTCAGTTTTTGGAGTGACGCGTGCCATTTGGCGTGGAGTGACTGGAGTGGAATGATTATTAATGGCCACCTTAAGTATTTATGAGTAAGTCAGTTATTCAATGTGCGCGAGCGTACAATCTCTTATATTCTTTTTATACTCCATTTAACTTCACATTATTTAGTATCTCTTAGTACTTCTTTTAAACTAAAATTGGTATTATTTCGAACCCACACAACTACCTTGCCAGCGACCTATACCCTCCCGCAAGCTCTCCTGACAGATATTACCAATGGACACCTATAAGATTCCTTTATATTGAGACTTCCTGTGTTATTCTAAATAGTTACGATAGACCATATTTTAATTTCAAGTTGAATATCTAGAAAGCCTTAGAAACCCTTATTTCTATTATGTATATTGTATATTAATTGATATAAGAATCAGTTCCAGTCGAAAATTTGTGAAACCTTGTTTTTATTATGGACAGTATTTGATATGAGAAGCAAATCCAATTGAACATTTATAACATCCTGTTTCTATTATGGACAGTATTTGAGATTAGAAGAAGTTCTATCTAAACGTTTATGAAGCCTTGTTTCTATTATGGACAGTATTTTAGATTATAAGCAGTTCCAGTTGAATATAACATTTTGTTTACATTATGGACAGTATTTGAGAAGAGATGCAGTTTCAGTTGAACATTTAGAAATGTTCAAACCTACCAACTCCTAATATTTCGTGCTTTGAATCGATCTGTCAGCCAATGATGGCGTGAGCAGTTGGGATATAGTTTATGGAAAAAAGGAGGATTCGAAAGAGGAATCTGTGGGGAAAAGTGTGTGGAAATGGGTTTTTAAAAGTGGATCCGAACGACCGCCGGCACTTAGTGAAGATAAAAGAACAGAAGAAACGAAAAAGGAACATAAAATTCGAGAATGAAAGAAAGATTATGGGAAAAGAAAATCTTAGAGAATATTAAACTATCAATATGTAATTTTATTATTCTTTTACAAATATTCAAGATAAAACCACGAAACTATAAATAATAATGTTGTCAAATTAAAAATAAATTATTAATAATGCCAAATTTGAAAATTAATATAATAAATTTCGAAGAAATGTTGATGAATTATGATTATCTTTTCAACCCTTTGCTTGTATTCTTTATATTCTATTGATAGATGATATTAGCCATTTCAGCTTCAAAGTTTAATTTCAAATAGTTTTCAAAATATCATTTTAAAATGTACAGTACTGTACAGAGAAATAATTGAAGATGACTATATATGGTTGTTGGTAAAACGGTGTTACCTTTATATAAATGGCTATAAAATGTAAACAAAATGGCCTGGTTCTAATAAAAAAGGAATAACGAGAGTAGACTTTATAAAGAAGCATTTTGAACTCAGTAATATACTCGTATTTTAAAAAGCTTGGTGCGCTATTTCAAATTCTTGTTATGAACAGAATTATACTGTACTAATAATGTTCGTTATCAATTTTTAAAATACATTTAAAACTATTTTTTGGTCAAACTAAATGTGAAGTCGGAGCTTATAAGATGAAGCACGTATTTAAAGATAAAATATTACAAATATATATAAATGTATGTTCAGATTTTGTATCAACCGCCCTAGTATGGAAGGAATCTGGTTAAATGTCTCGCAATTATTTACTTATCTTCTAAATAACCCAGTGGAAGTTAATTTAAAATTATAATGGGCGTGTTTCGTAGCTAGATTTTAAAACAGATATTTAAACAGGCATAATATTGTTTTATGAAATTGAATAAAAATCAAATAAGGCTGTGTTAAGTCATAAACTCAGCCTCACTAGTGGCCATGCAGGCTCAGGTGTCAATCGCACTGATCCACAGTAGAGAAAAATCCCGAAAAGCTGGCCAAAATACAAAAAACTTTATTCAATTTGTATGAAATTTAGTACATAGGGGGTTTCAAGGTCGCTGATTACGAATCTTAAGTCCGAATTGAAAAAACAAAAATGGTGGACCTATTATGGCTGTTATAAATTCATAAAATCTGGCTAAATTATGAAAGTGTTATTCATTTTGTACGAAACTTGGTACCTAGGAGTTTTCGAGGTCACTGATTACCAAACCGAAGTCAAAACTGTAAAATAATAAAATGATGGATCCAATATGGTGAACATAAATGTTTAAACACATAAAATGTAGTCAAAATAACATAAAATACATCTTATTAACCAGAGAAAATGTAATATGTAACAAAATAAAAGATTTACTAGATGAGATGAAACATTTATATATTGAAACCATAACCTTTAAAGCCTATAACCCAATAGCCCATGAAACCGGAAAAAAAGCCTATTGTTTGTTGAAATTATACACTATAATTATAAAAAACCTTAAGCTTTTACTCCAACCCAATACTATAATAACGTATGAAACCGGTTGAAATTATTATTTTTAAAGACCAAATATTTAAACAAGAAAAGATATTAACTTTAAATTAAATAATTCTGTAACCCACTAAAGCGAGAAAAATTAGTTTAAGAAAAAACCTCGTAAATAGTGGAGATTGGGGCACAGTTAACATAGTAATAATATTAATTTTATCTTTTATTTATTTTTTATTTTTTACAAAAGTTAGCATTTTATTTAAATAGTAAAATAGATTTCGAGATGATTCGGAAACTACTTAAATTTTTGTAATACTTCATTCTTCTTATAATCGAAACGGTAACATTTAAAAATAAATCATTTAAAGTCCAAATTAAAAACTTGCAACGTTTTGTTTAAAAATTAGTTTATAAAATTTTAGTCTCAATTTAAGTTACACTACAATTTTATTAAATAATTATTATGTTTATTTAAAAAAAAATCATGCCTGCGATGATCGAACCGGGAACAAAAACTTTAAGGACCAGCACCTAGTTCACTCGGCCACGGAGCTGATCGTTACTTGTAGACTGTAATACGTCTATGCGTAGCGGCTAAAATTATTCATATAGATTTTTTTTTATCGTTACAATTTGTTACACATTGTGTTAATTATATTTATAAAAATATTTTACATATTTTTTCCTTGGCGAATGGAATATGTAAGCGTCTTATAACATGCTTTATTAACGCGTATTTGTAATTATGTTTTATAAAAACCTACACTTAAGCCACAATGGCAGCTAATGGCCACTGGTTTTTATATATTTTACTAAACATTAGTATAAACTACAATTTATAACAAGTTTCTTTGTAGAACTCTGCAGAAATTGTAACTTATTCTCTATTTTTTTTAAAACGTTCGCATGTAATTTTTCATTATTTTATTGGTTGAATATTTATTTATATATTATTATTATTGTAATATATGATAATATTATACCTACTTTCAACAGAAAAAATAATTTTATAGAATTAAAATTGATGAACAATACGAATTTCGGCGAATTTCTGAACATAACGTTATTTATCTGATGCTACTCGTGAGAAGGTCACCTTGAAACTAAATTTTAACCACCAGGTTTACATTGTCAACCCCTCCTAAATGTGCGATTGGACACTAAATATATAATTCTATTCAACCCTACACTTTAAATCCTCTAAAAAAGCTTTTATTTTTCGACTTTTGTCTAGCTTTTCGGGATTTGGCCCAAATGTGTGATCTGTCGATGACGCGGAGACTTACTTTCAATCTCGGATAGATCTGAGACGTGGTCTTGTTTCTGAAACGGTTTTCCGCTCTCCCTCTCCGCTAGGCTTATAAACATCCCGTAAATTCATTCCCCAGTCCTACCTTTTAGGTGTGAATAAAGGAATGACCGGACGGATAGTAAGAAGCGTCACATGGACTTTCAAACATAATATAAAGTTTCTCTTCAACACACCGATTTATTAATTGGATATTCGATAAGTGTTTGTTAAAAAATATTTCTTAAGTTTTGTTTATTATGTAACAAGTTGGAGTCAACATATTATTATGATGATGAAAACTAAGCCGTGTTTATGTCAACTTGTTAAGGATGTCCCCTACCTGTGACGTCACGTGACGTCACGGCCGGTCAACATAGGATTTCCGATGTTAATGAATTTACGTTTCACTCGGCGAGCTTTAAAGATATAACGTTGAAATAAAAATCATAAATTCTTCAATAATTCTAAAAATAGTCTTACAAGTGTCACAAAATTATAATTTTTATCTTTAAGTAATTTTAGATGTATGTTTTATAAATCCTCTACAACTTATGCTATTTGGCTTGGTCACGAAAATGGCCTATAGGAATTATCCTGCCCAGATGTAGATTAAAAATGTCCGTGGTAGCATATTTCTATCTAGAATAGGAAACAAGAAAAATGTAAAATTAAAAAGCAAGTCAATGTTTTCAAGGCGCAAATATTAAAGTGCCTGTGTGAACTCGTCAGAAGAAGGGGGAAAGGGTTATCAACACATATACAAGAGCCCTCTCAGGGTGAACTTGTTTTCTTCCCACTCTTTCTATTTTGTACATTGACGTCTAAGTGTGATAGTGCTTTAGACTGCGTAGGAGCGTCAAGTTATGATGCAACACGCTTCGTAAAATAGCTTTGAGATCTCCAAGTCCAACGTCGTTTAGCCAACATTTTTTTTTCAGTCTACACACCTCTGGACATGGATAATGTCTTATTACTTGCCGTGTCTTCATGAATTGTATTGGCAGGAAGTGTACCTTTGCAGAAAAAACCAAAACGTAAAAAATTGTGGAGGTTTCAAAAACCTTAGCTATTTCATTAAGTGCGTCACTTCGATTATTTTAACTCTTGTAATCAGCTGGGGTAACGTTCCAAAGAATAGAATACTTTTGTTGCAACTCAATTAGTTAAATAATTGTGTTCGCTTTGTTCCACTCCATAACCACAAAACTATGTAGACCAAGATGTTAAACTAATTTTAAAACAAAACACGTGCATCGCTAAGACTAGAGACTGACTCAGATCGATAGCGCATGAGCAGAACTTCCCTATTCGGCCAACATCTTGTGTTGGTTATGTATTATTTTTATTTAGCTGAGGTTTACCCTGCACTTTCTGAATCGACTGATTATATCAGTACATAAGAATTTCTATGACCGAGAGTGAAAGAGCCTAACAATTTTGCCGGGAAAGATATTTTCACATTCCTTTAAGAGTTATTTTACATTCCACAATCGACGTGGCACTGAGGGCTTTAGTTGCATTCTGAAGGAAGTTAAAATTATCGTTCAAGAAAAATCGTTCGACACCGGCTGGGTTTGAAGCCACGGTCATCGGGTCCTGAGATTAGCACTTCACCTCAAGACCACCGAAGTCAACGGTTGTTTAGTATACACAACAAATGAACCAACACGACATGTTGGCAATGACCGGCACTCCCAACTTCAACATGTTGGCCAACAGCAAAACGTTTTAAATGCGTTTACATTGTAACACAACTTGTTGGGATCGTGTTGGCCAACATGCTGTATGTAAAGATAAACAAGCTTCTCAGCGATGTAACAATATGATTATTATTATTACTATTATTATTGTTATTATTATTAGGGCCGCATCTCAAAACTTGCTAAGGCTATAAGCCATTCGACTAATTAAATACGCATATTCATGACTATATTTATTGTATTTAGATCAAAAGAATCGAAACTTCGCGTCTCACACAGTTTGTGAGACAAATATGAAAAACTATTTCCCTTAATACGCACCTCCGTGGAAAGCACGTGTGCACTTTGTTTTAGGTTTTGTAAAAAACATTCTTGGTTGGTTGTGTAGCAGCAGCGTTAAAGAAATAGGCTAAATATTATTACTTTCAGTGCACGTTTGTTTTAGTACATTTTTGACGGTGATAGTTGACAGTGAGAACATTTGCATCAAACACACAAAAAATTGTTTAGTCGATTCATCGTAACTTTTGCCTTTCCTGACAGGTTGTAAACTTACTAAAAACCCATTTTAATATCAACCCGATTAACAAATTAGTGTTGGCAACAGTCAAAGCGACACCCAATATTATTCAAGCGGAACCTCCACCGGTGGTGAGGAGGACAAAGGTGCCGATCTCGTCTAGTATGTTTTGGCAATGACGGTAGGTTCGGGTTCAAAACCTACGCAGGATTAATTTTCCCCACACAAATGCAGATATATTTATTCTAAATTGTCCCTCTTACTCCTAACCCACTAATAAAAATGTGTGGATGACCCAACAGATAATAAGACTAACCCCAGTGGCATGATAATAGTACCAGGGGCAAGATATATAATATATTATAACAATGGTTCTCAAACTGTCTTTAGATTGTACCCCTTGGCCATGAATAAAGGTTTAATGTAACCCCGAGATAAAAAAATATATTCCAAATTACAAGTTTAGCAAGATTATTACCACATGGTATATTATTAATCTATTTAATATGTTGAGAAAAAATCCAAATAGTTCAACTGTGACAAAGTTATTTAGAGAGAATCCTACTGTTATAGCCTTAACATTATCTCTTATTAAGAATCGTAATGATAAGTTTAAAAAAACATAATTTTACTGTAAAATATCTGTAGAAAAGTTTTATACATTTTCTTAACAACTTCGTTCAAAAATTAAGAAAAAAAGTATACTCAAGCACGATATTTTCAAACAATTTTTTTTAAATTGTAATTCTGAAGTTTTTCAGTGAGAGGGGTATGTCTGCATGGCTTGGTACAATTTTTTTATGTCTGGTCCAAATTTAGCCTATTGTGGTACTTATTTTTAGGTACACCATGGATGAAAAACCACTCTCACAGAGATATTTTGTTGAAAAAGTTCATCATAAACTTGATAGCATGATCAGCGATATGGGGAAACTCATTTAGCCTTTGCAACCAAAAGTCTGACAAAGAAGTTTTCTGGAGACTGGATCTGAGGGTTTCATCACAGGGAAGTTCAATAATTTCTTTCAATGAAAAGAAGTTTGGTAGACTGGAGTTTTCCACGGTAGAAAAAAGGGTCGCGAATCCAGAACTAGCTCCCTAAATTCTCAGAAAAATATTCAATAAGTATTCAATCAAACCGAGACAATCTCTAATGTCGTTGACATCAGAATCATGAAGTTCAAGATGATTTTCTTCTACGAAATTTTCTAAAGACGGAAGTAATTACAGTTGTCCCTTCACAACTTATTTTGTTGCAAATTGAAGTTTATTTAAGCTTTTATTTGGTTATGAACCATGAAGGGTGCCGTGTGTTTACTCTGCAGACCTTTATTCAGCTGATTCAGTTGCTGAAATACGTCAGCCACGAAAGCTAGCCTGAATAACCACTGCTCATTTGTAAATCTGTCACTAAACATGCTGTCAGAGAGGAAAACCATAAATTATTGTCTCATTGCATACAAACGAGCAAGATAATTTCGTATGGAAAGCCACCTTAGCACGCATTATATGTTTGAGTAACATTGTCATGAATAGGCCGATATATAATACATATACACAAATAGATTGGAGCTTATTAATATATAAACATCACCGCAATATATATCTACAACTGCGTTGCGAGTTTGAGTAATATCGTTGAGAGAGAAAGAGTATGTCACCCAGTCGTGACTGTTTAGAAAATATGCTCAAATTACTCTAAATATAAGCAAGATAAATGCTACCATAGAAGGTGTCAGGTAGAGGGTTGAAAATTCTCATAATCGCTCTCCAGCCGAGAGAAAATAGGGGGAAAGATTGGTGGAAATAACCTGATAACGGTAAAATCCAACCATTTAGTTTTGTCCATAAGTCCTTTTGTTATCTTGCCAACACTCCCTTGGGAGCTGCTCGCGTACCGCCTGAAAGGTGTCAGTTTGAGAACCGCTATATTATAATATACCGGAGTATTTTCAGTGATCAGTCATGAGCATGGAATGATGTCCATCACTAGAAGTGAGTTAGGTTATCTATCAACACATTCGAGTTGTCTTGGTGTATTAACATCATTTGGCGCAGGGTAAGTTCGTGCCGAGAGGGTGTTAACGGTGTCAGCCCAGAAGTAGTATTGATATTTTATTATTTACTCCTCCTCAATGCCTAATCTAGTAACTGATTGAAGTATTATAAACCCGACAGCAAATACAACACCAAATAGGTTTTAAAATAAAGTTTTACTTACTTTAATAGGGATTCATGTTTTAAACCAATTCTTTGCCATATATATTTTGTGAAAGTGTTTACCCTGAGCCACCGCAGTTATGAAACCCCACGCCCCTAAAAAAAATTGTTACTGCCTTGGTGCAATGTTAGATTAGGATGTTCCACTTAGCAATCATGCTATGTTAAATTATTAACATTACTAGTCGTTCAGTTACAGGCAGGCCCATCAAGTGCTCAAACCGGGCCTAGTACCAAGAGGAAAGCGCGGGCCCCCCTCTCTTTGTAATATTCGACTTCAGGGACGGCAAAGCTTTATTTTTCTAGATGGCAAGTGGCAACAAAAAAAAAGCTTTCTATAAGGTCTGGATAGCTATCCTCGTCAAATGCTTAGAATATATTTACAGTGTCCTTCGTTTTGAATATTTTTTTTTTTATTCTGAGTGGTCTTTCATCATAAACCTTGTGAAATTTGAATGCTCCTGGAAGATATTTAGAATATTTTTCGGCTAGAATTTGATGCTTAATATATAAGCTATTTGAAGTGGTCTTCCCGCGAAATTTTTTTGAAAATTGTGTAACTCTAGCAGCTATTTGGAATGTCTTCACCTGGAAAATCTCTTAAAATGTAATGTCTCTTTAAAATATTTAGAGTTGGCCTCTTCCAGCCAATTTAAAAAATTGGATGATCTCTGAAGCTATTTTGAATTTGGATCAATGAATGCCTCTTATAATCCATTTAGTGCTCTCCCAACAAATCTTTGGAGATTGGGTACCTTTAAAAGTTATTTTGAGAGTGATACAAAGCCCTATTTTACATTCATGTTTGAGAATATTAGTGGGAGGGAGATAATTCTAAAGGGGAGCGAGGAGTTATTTCCAGAGGGGGAATGCAGTTACGCACATTATAAAGTATTAACACATTACACATTTAGGCCTAGTTACAGTAAAAAAATAATAGATTCCATGAAATTCCCATACGCTTCAAAATAAAGGACAGGACCGAACCAATGATACAATAATTGTGCTAAATGCCAGTAATTACCCCGGAGATAGCCCTATCTGGTGGGATGGGCCTGCACTGTTCTTTAGTATACATAGGCATTTTATTGCATGTCAGTCATATTTTATTTTATATTTCTTTTGTTTTCTACATATTTTTAAAACTTGTGAATCACTTGTGCACAGAAAAGATATACACGTTCTACTAAGTCAGTGATCCCCAACTTTGCTCACGACTCAGACTGAAGAACAGACAAGGTATACACGTTCTACTAAGTC
>CABEEJ010002119.1:0-35881 GCA_901482245.1 Timema douglasi
TGAACTTGACTTGGCGCAATTCGGGTCCGGGATTAGTAAACAAATTTTAATCCCTTAATGACTGGCGCAATTCGGGTCTGCCCTTTGAATTTACCTATAAAATATTAATTAATATTTGAAATAATATTTAGCACCGCGTTTTACTATCCGTTCGGGTTATACGCTTTAAGTACTAATTACTCTAATGGATTAGGAATCGGGAGCGTTGAATTATAGGAAGTGAGTCCGCATTTGCGTGGAGGGAGAGTGAAAAACCATTTAGGAAAAACCACCCCCACTTCACCCGACCGAGATTCAAACCTCGATCTACCCGTCCTCAGCAGTCGAGCTCAACACGACAAGCGCGTTAGCCAACTACAACACCGAGGCGGGTCAATATTTGAAAGACTGTGCTCATTTCAGGATACAAAATATAAGCGAAATCATAATGTAATTTAAACATTTATTAATAATAAATACATTCATAGAAAAGCCTAGTATATTATTTATTCTTGAGGAGGATGTTAATAGCTACAATTTTTTTATATTTATTTATCTAAAAAAATTACAAATAGTCATCGTTTGTTTAAAAATGCTGGCCTGAGAAAGTTCCCTTTCCCCCTTCCTCTCTTCCTGCCACTGGATGGTCGGGACCACACTGGTTCTCATCCACGTTAGCAAAACATGTCGAAATAAAGATAGAACGTTATTTTTGTAAGCTGTAAGTCACTATACCACAACGATCATAGGCAGATCGAGGCTCGAATTCCGGTTGGGTGTACTGATAACGTTTTATCTTAAATTGTTTTACTCTCTCCTTCAGTGTAAATGCGGGTACATTTCCTCAGAGCTCTCACCTCCTAATTCTTACCTCATTTTTGTAAATAGGTGTATAGTTCGGACGGGTAGAAAGACGGGATGAATTAAAAAAAACTATTAGTATCTTTCACACTCGTGTTGAATAACCTAGTAAAGATGGGGGGGATCAGGTTTTCGAATATCGGTCGGGTCTATTGAGGTCGGTTTTACCTAAATGGTTTCCTAATCTCCTTTCACGAAAATGCGGGTAGATTAACTTTAAAATGCTTCCTTCCTCATATCTACCCCATTAGAATGATAAGTACAACCTAAACAGGTGGTAGGATGCTGTGATAAAAAAATAAATCAACAGGAATACAATCTTTACATTTTATACTAAAGGTATTTGACGCGCATTTTCTGATTCGATTGATTACATTAGCTCGATTGAAAAAACAACTTATTCACATAATTCACCGCATCAAAGCCTTTAAAGGCGTTAATGTATCCATGTGTAAGGGTGGATACAAATTTAAATAATAATAGTTTATTAAGACCATACTCTGTAACGAACCCAGGACACTTAGCTCATACCTGTAAACAATTAATATATTGTATCAGCGACATTACCAACAGATTTTTTTACCAAGATTTTCTATAATTGGGAACATTATTTTGACCCGCCTCGGTGGTGTAGTTGGCTAACGCGCTTGTCGTGTTGAGCTCGACTGCTGAGGACGGGGAGATCGAGGTTCGAATCTTGGTCGGGTGAACTGGGGGTGGCTTTTCCTAAATTGTTTTCCACTCTCCCTCCACGCAAATACGGGTTCACTTCCTCTAATTCACCCGTCCCAATTCCTAATCCATTAGAGTAATTAGTACTTAAAGCGTATAACCCGAACCGGTAGTAAGACGCGGTGCTAAATATTATTATTATTATTAACATTATTTTATCGGAAGTGTATCGAATACACCTTACCCATTCACGCTAATAAAATATAGTTAAATACGGACAACTAGCATCTTTGTGCACGCGGATTAATGCGTCGACCTCTTATGATTTGTTTTGCCATGAAGGAGATGGTGTTTGAATACCGGATGGATGCACTTTTTTTTATGTGAATGGGTTTATTTGCTCCCTCTCCGAAAATGCGGATATATTTTCTATAGATTATACCTTCCTTATCCATACACATATATATCCGAATACTCCGAATGTGTTTTTTTAAAACAACGGTGTAAATCGCACCGCGTTCATGAACTATGAAAACTAGATATGTTGCGTTTTAAAATCTCTGCTTACTTTGGAAATATTTTCCTTCAGATTTGTGTAGATTTACTATAATTACCGGTGGCGTGGCATGGTGTGTATCCAGTGTGAGCAGAGATAGCTTAACCCGCATTTGTGATTTAATTTTCTCACTTAACTCGCTTTGCTCGGTGGGGAATCCACCCCCAGTGAGTTTTCTTTTCAAGTGGATGTAAACTAATTTAACTCCAGAGCGGTTTTTTGACAGGTCTTACCGTTTAGCCACAAGAGACCTCCAAAAAAAGGTCCGCGCCGACTTTAAAGTTGCTCCGCCATTTTGAATGTTTTTTTCGGGGATAAAAGATATTTTTTTTAACTTTTTGGGATTTTCCCGTCGGTTACGGTCTAGAAGCTATAATTTTGCCAAATTTCAAGTTTCTATCTCATCTGGAAGTGGGTAAACATTAATGTTAGTAAGTGAGTTAGCAATGTGGATTTATAGTAGTATTGAATATTGAACGTTGAATTGAATATTGAATGCGTTTGTTTGATCTGGAAGGTAGCTGTATTTCTTTACCCGACTGTACCAGGGGTTGGGTTATGTCCAAGAAGGAGGTAGGTAGATGTCGCCTGGTAGTCATGCATTTCTTTACCGTCCCCTGTTTCCCAGTGCTACCAACCTTAGCATCCATTATTAAGTAATTTTCCTCACGGGCCATAGTAGGACCAGCAGCGGTCAGAGGCTTTGTCTTCATCAATATTTCAACAAGACTTGGAAATGTAAATACAAAACATCCCACCTGGGGGCTATTTCTAGCGTATTCCCTTGCTTAGAGTACACCTGTTACGCACCTAGGCTGTTATATTCTTTAATCAAACAGAAAGCCGCTTCAGTGGCCTAATGATATCAACTCTAAGGTCTTACTCTCGTGTCAGACTGGTCTGCCAATGACGGTGAGATCGGGACTTGAACCCCTGTCGGGTATACTGAGGTCCCCCCCCACCCCAAATGGTTTCCCACTCTCCTTAATTGCAAATGCGGACATATTACCTCTAAAATTCTCCCTACTTCATCCCTACCCAATTGGAGTAAATGATCATATATGCATATAGCTTGAACAGCTAATAAGACATGGTGATAAAAAATAAAAATAAAATTAATAATCACGAAACTTGTATTATTCAGCACCCACTTCGGTGGTCGGATGGTCTAAGGTGTCACTCTCGCAATAGACTGAACCGCTGATGATGGAGAGATCGAGGCTCGAAACCTGCTGGTATGCACTGATGAGTTTTTTTCACAAATGGTATTTTACTAACTCTCTCCCCGCAAATGCAGGTAAACTTCCTCTAAATTAGATCTTCTTTATATCTAATACACTATCGCAGGTAGTACACATACGTGTAGCCCAAACGGGTAGTAAGACCAGCTTGGGAGAGGGGAGGAAGGGACAGGTGAACTAAACCTCGAGATCATCCAGTTGGGTTCGCTGGTGACGGGTAGGTCGGGAATCGAGTCTCGGTCGTGTGTATTTGAAGATTATTTTTTTAACTAAATGGTTCCCCCACTATCACTCAACGCAAATACGGGTACATTTTGTCTAAAATTATTCCTTACTCATCCAATTTATTAACTAGTGTAACTAAATGAAAAAAGCCTGGTCTTGTTTATCATCATTTTAATTTACTTGATTTAAGATAATAAGCAAAATTAATTCTTTCTAGAAATATTTCCATTACTTAGAAAAAGTTAGACTACAATAACGATTGAAATACACAAACAGAAAGGAAACGTAATACTTTATTATGGCTTTGACAGTGAATCGAACGATAAAGTAAACATTTTACACTATTACCATTGAACGACATGGTAATGGTCTTCTCTTATATAAAATCAAATGTTTTTTGTCACCGTCTGAAGACATATAGGTTTCATTCTGTCTTACGTAAGTTTTCATGAGAGGGCGTGAAGTGTTTAAAGGAATTTCCTAGAAGAGCAAAATAACAATTTAATACCTAAAATAAAAGAGAATAATGGTAAAGAGACGTAATTTGACGTATACAATGAAAGCAAAACAAAGAAGACATTTTAAAGTAAATGAATGTTATATCGATATAGGCCTAATAATATTTTTTTTATTGGAAAATAGGTTTTGGTCTTTTTGGAATTATCCATTCCTTTTTTTGTCAATAAACAACAGTTTAAGTGTGAATTGGGTTCACACACACACACACACACACACACACACACACATATATATTGGCAGGGCTTACCAAACTTTCTAGATCAAAGAAGCCCTTGCACAAGTAAAAATACATTTTGGAGCCCTCATTAAAATGTTTACACAAATATTATGAACATTTTATAATACCGGCTTCGGTGGCCGCTTGGTCTAACGCACTACTTTCACAGTAGAATAGACCGCCGATGACGGGGACGATCGAGGTTCGAATCTCGGTTGGGTGTACTGAGGGTGGTTTTTCACTCACCCTCCATAGAAATATGGGTAAACTTCCTATACATATATCTATCCTCCCTAATCCTTAAAATCATTAGCGTTATTAGTATATGAGCGTACAACCCAAACGGTCAGAAAGACGCGGGGCTGAAAAATAATCAATAATGACAGTCAAATTGTACAAGTACTCAAGGGTGACCTGGTGGTCTAGGGGTAAGGTGTCAGACTTCTGTGCTGGCGGCCGGGGTTCAATCCCCGGTCCCGGAACAGATCTATCTGATTTCCAAACCCTTCCTTCACCTCTGACAAGATGTGTATTAATCACGACTTGTGAACGTGAGGAATGCCAGGCCTCCACCGTGGTTCAGATTCCATGTTAAACTGTAGGTCCTCCATTTCATATCACATCACCCTACCATTACACATTAGCGTAAGTGCAGATAACCCGAACGGTTAGTAAGACGCGGTGCTAATGATAATAATAATAATACAAGTACTCGTACATATAAAAGTATAAAACAAACGGAAATTATCACATGTTCTGGCAGCGTTTTTGGAAAATGTCCTTCATTCAGAATAGAAAAAAAAAATTGGCAATCCTAATTATTGATGCTACAAATAAAAAAAAATCTTTAAACTGCCTAACGGAGTCTGAGACAACTATGGCGTAGCCCCAGGACTTCGTGGGGCGCAATTTGAAAAAAACGCTGAGCTAGAGAGTTAAGAGATTTTTCATAAAGATTTATATTATTCTAATATTAATTATTCATCACACATGCTTCGGTGGACGCATGGTCTAAAGCGACACTCTAGTGTTAGACTTGCCTGCTAATGACAGGGAGATCTGTGTTCTAATCCCGGTCGGGTGTAACAAGGGCTATTTTATAAAATTCCTTTACACTCTCCCTACACGCAAATGCAGGTACACTTTCTTTAACTCTACCCCCTCACACTTAACTCATTAGTGTAATTAGTGCATGAACATTTAACCAGAACAAGTACTAATATATATATATATNATATATATATATAAATTCGTGGTTGAGCTAAAATAAATTACTGTCAATAAACAAATGAATGACCTTAATTTGATCCATAATGAAGATAAATAATAGCTAACTTGTCATCGTATATTTTAAAATTATAATATTCTATAAAACTAAAATATATTGGTAAAATAGAATTGTATAGAAACTTAGTAAGAGTAAAAATAAAACATCACACGTGTGTACTCAAACGCATGCGCACGCGCGTAATTCCATTGGCCACATGACGTTGCTTGTCCACTCACATGGATGTTCCGTTCTTTTGATGTAATAATATTAAATTAAACTAACCACAGACAAAACGAGTACATCGATGATTGGAAACCATAGAGACCCCTTCCTCTATTATTTTCTTAAACATAATATAATTCACAACATTATAATCAAATGAAATCAAACTTGTTAAAGCTACAAATTAGAATAGAAAATAATTATTAGATTATTTTTAAGTAGTTTCTTGTACATTCTTAACACAATAAAAATCACTACTGTTCGGCTATAGTAGATATAATCTTGGTAAAAATGTTTGGCATATTTTGACTGTTTTACTGTTTTAAGTATCCTATTAGGTATTTTATTTCAACAATTTGATTCAATTGGAAACGGTGCAAAACCTCATAATTAGATTATTTTAAGTGTAAATTTTTGAGTTTTAAACGAGGAAAAAATTATCAATTTTCATTAAGTATTAATCTCTTAATAAGCTTATTATTTTTTATTTAAACATGATAAGCGCAAAACAAACTTATCAAAAATATCTATGCTTGGGAAGAATTGGGATAAAACATTTTAAAATCTGTCTTTAAAATTAATTAGTTGTTAGTTTTGGTCAAATTTTCATGATTTTATGTTACGTCACATTTTAGTGTCTTCAATTACGACTATCTATTAGTATATGTTCAATAATTTAGTTACACTGCCATAATACAGAGTCAAACTTGGCTAATTCGAAGATGAAAGGGACCACTAAAAAATTCGAGCTATCCAAAAGTTCAGATTAGATAAGTTTTTATTTTGGGATGGAAATTAACTTCAAAAATAAATTCAATGAAGTAAAATACAATAGTGTATACGTATAATTTTATTCTTAGATTTCTCACAGCAATATGTACAATATATGTGTAACAATATGTATTTTTACACTTAAAAAACTAGACAATTTTTATTGCTTTTTGAAGTTAGTACTCTGAGTTGGAGTAAGTTCTTCTAGCTTATTGAACGCCTGGAAAATAGAGGGGCCTCCATTCTGTTGTTCCTCGACAAACCGTCTCAACTCTTCGATGTGGTCCATGACCAGTGTAGATGTTGGGATTGGCTTCTCTGAAAGTTCCGTCTGTTCCCCCTTTTAATATGAAGAAGGTGACCTGGTGCTGGGGTTCAATCCTCGGTCCCGACACGGATTTATCTGATTGCTCAAACCCTTCCTTCACCTCTGACAAGACATCTTGTGAATGTGGGGAATGCCAGACCTCCACCGTTGTTCGGATTCCACGTTAAACTGTAGGTCCTCCATTTCATCTCACAATCACCCTACCATTACACATTAGCGTAAGTGCGTACAACCCGAACGGTTAGTAAGACGCGGTGATAATAATAATAATAATAATAATAACAACACATGAAGAAGCACTATCATTTATATCGTTCATAGCATCTGCCAAAATTTCTGCTTCTGTGAGTTCACCGCAAACTGCTAAGTTCTCGTCCAAGTTCACAAAATTAACACAAGGAACACAAAACACACAACATTAGTGCCCCAGAACGCCGAGAGGCTATTAGTCGCACAGCAACAGTCGAGGAGTAAAAGTGTTTCCTACGCGAGATTTCAGTCTTTTTTCTTCATCTTTGAGGCAATTTTACTTCGAATAAATTCGAATTATATGCGATTTTTTTAAACATAGTTTTAATAGAAGTTTCAAGGGACTAAGAGAGAAGTTCGAACTAAGGATGAATTCGAATTATTTACGTTCGAATTATCCAAGTTTTACTGTACTAAACAATTTAATTTGACAGAAGGTCTGAGTATTTATTTACTTTGATAGTCACTAGATTACCTGTGTTACATTCGATCTATAGGTCCTATGACACCTGGTGTGGTCCCGGGATTAACTATCGTGACTACCTACATCTCTGAACAAGGTAATTCCTTTAGATGGCATCCCACACAATTACAAATGTAATTTCTATACGCCCTTACATCGGTTCACTCTTGTTAAAGTTTAGGATGTTGATATGGTGTTTACAATATCTTCCCCTTAGATTGAGTCGTTATTATTTATGTTAATCACGATTGTTAAAATACTCGTGAATATTATTTGTAATTCTATTTCAAGAATTGTGTTATATATATATATATATATATATATATATATATATATANGGCATATCAAATAATCTTATTGGTAGTATTGTGTCCTTTAGGAGATAGCCCTATTTGACCTGCCTTATTTGACCTAACAGTGACTCATTTCACAACCAATTTTTTTTAGCACCATGTCTTACTACCCGTTAGGATTATACGTCTATGTACTAATAACACTAACGTGTTAAGGCTTAGGAAGGAAGAATATAGAGGAAATGTACCTGCATTTGCGTGGTGTGAGAGTGAAAAACTATTTAGGTAAAACTACCCTCAATACACACGACCTGGTTGGAATCTCAATATCCTCATCTTCGGCAGTCTAGTCCATTGCTAGATTAACGTCATAGACCATGTGGTCACCAAGGCTTACACCTCTTCTTTCATTGTTTATTTGATTTGGGACGTGTTTCTACAAATAAAACAATAGCTATAATAGCAATATCACTTTTATTTTATAGGTATTTACTACTTACTACAACTGAAATTTTAGAAACTAAGGTGAACTGGGGTGGTTTACACTAAATGGTTTTCCGCTCTCCCTCCATGAAAATGAGAGTTCACTTCCTTTATATTCAACATTCCCAATTCATAGCCCATTAGCGTAATTAGTACATAAGCGTATAACCCAAACGTGTAGTAAGACGTGGTGCTAAGTATTATTATTATTATTATTATTATTATTATTATTACTTAGAAATTACGTGACTTTTACATAAAATCTAATCAAGGGGCGCAAGTTGAGTGTGAATCAGAATCGTCCTTAGAAGCAGTGTGACATGGCGTTTAGCGTAGCGAGTACATTTAATATGATTAAATGAACATTAAAAAGACTCGTCAAATAAGTTTTTTTTTAAAAAAAACGGCCTTACTACCTTTTCGGATAATACGCTTATGTACGGATTACGCTAATTGTATTAGGGTGGCTATATTTATAAGAAGTGTATCCTCATCTGGATTAGGGAAAGTGGAAAACAATTTAGAAAAAACTACCCTTAAGACACCCGACTGAGATTAGAACCTTGATCTCTCCGTCATTGGTAGTTTAGTCTACTGCGAGAGTAGCGCCTTAAACCATTCGGCCACCGAAGTGGGTTAAAATAAGTTCATTTATGCATGTTTACGATTGGACGTTTCAGAGCCTATTTGATCAAGTACAGGCCTTAATGTATTTTTTACGGTCAACATTGATAATATAACATTACATTATTAGTGTTGTTTTATATGCATACATATTATTTATAAAAAAAAGATACAATCGTAGATCACATGACTTGATGTATGAATACACGAAAGTTAATCTAGTAGCTTTTTCTAGCTGTCAGATATGTCCATTCGTAAGAAAATTGGAGTGTAGAGGCATCAAATGTTCTAAACATTCCCTGAGGAGGGGATGGAGCAGAAGTTGTTGTAGGGGTAGTTTAGGAGGGGATGGGGGAGGTTGGACCCTTCTCCCCGTTCAGTTACTCGGGAAATGGGCTAACACTTTGAAAGGATCACACTCCGCAACAATATTTACCCACTTTAACCAGCCTCCTTTCTACTAACCAACCAGAAACTGTTACAGACCTCTTGGGGACGGACACACACAAATATCCAGACAAGAAATTTTACTATAGTCATCCTCTTCAGTTGCTGAAGGCATCACCCTCCTCTCGTGTTAAGACTGGCCGGCTGAACACGGGAGGATCGGGGTTAGAATCCCGGTCGAGTCATCTGAGGGTGGTTTTTCCTCAATTGTTCTCCACTCTCCCTCCATGAAAATGCGGGTATGTTACCCCTAAAACGCTCCCTTCCTCATCCTTGCCCCGTTAGAGTAAATATCAAATATGGGTATAACATGAACGGGTAATAAGACGCGGGGTTAAAAAAAATGGTTATAAAGAGTCAAAGTAGGGACAAATATATGTGCGCGGGTTAACACTAAACTATTTTTTCTGAGTGAGGGGACAAAATACTCACCTTGGGGGATTCATATCTGTTCTACAAATTGTTCTAATATGTCACACATCCGCAGCTCTATTCACACAGTAATAATTATTATATTGTAATCAATCAATAACAAAAAACTCCCGACAGTTCACACAACAATTTCAACAAGCTATGAGATCATAATCGTAAAAAAGGACATTTTTATGCTAAAAAAAAGAGAGTATTTTCTGACCATTACATGAAACTCTGTTCTGGAACACTCGATCAATGTCAACAAACGTTAATTGAACTAACTATACTTTGATTAATCAACTTTTAAAGCGAAGCTATGCCGAATATATTAGCTTCTATAAAAAAAAAGAAAAAAAAAGGAAGACGAGAGGTACACTAATTACTTTCAAGATATAATTCAATAAATTTTGGTTTAGACGGGAGTATTTATTAATTTCTCTCTGTCTGTAATTATTTAGCTACTGTACATTTTCCTTTGAAGCATTATACAGTATACAGCGTCAATAATTTGGTCTAATTGGGGATCAGCCCAGTACGGATTATTAATATGTCCGGATTTAAAAAATACAGTACCTATACCGAAAAAAAAAGTATATGCGGGACACTTAGGAAAATTCGGTGTTCACAAAATCAACGAACTTATAAATTATTTGTTGTTACTAAATACCACAAAATTTTAATGAATAGAAAGAGGCATAGATCTAATATTCAAAAAAGTCTCCAATTTTTTTTAACAAGGGTTGAGGTTTTTTTTTTAGGATACCATGTCTCTGTTATTGAGACAACTGTAATTATTTTAGTAAATCATCTTTTTTCTTGGCAATCCGGATTATCGACGATCCGGATATTTGACGTCCGAATTATCTACGCTCTACCGCACACCTATAATAAACTGATTTTATTTCAATTTTTGTTCCAAGTTCTCCACTTAAGTCTTTGAAAAATAAATTACAGTTATATTTTCACATGAGCTTTATCAAACAATTATCAAAGCTACTAGATATATTTTCAAGTAGTCATACGTCAAGTCATGTGCTAAGCATCTGGATATTTTGATATATAATCAACACCGACAAAATAAGAGTAATCACATAATATGTTGTTAACAGTGTAGAATTAAAAAAACATTGTATTTTATAACAGATTTTTCCGACCGTATTTTTTACTGTAAGATTTCCAATTTATAAACAAAATAAAAGCATAAGAACAATTAACAAAACAGATTGAAAAAGATTGAGTCTATATACCTCAATTGATAATTTCAGAAATTACAGTATTTTCTTAAATTGGCTATTTTATCCATCTTCTCCGAAATACTTTACGTGACAAACTAAAAAAAAAAATGAAACGGAAAGAAACTTTCTTTGGTTGTTTTAAACCCTTTACTTTTTATATTTTACTTTAAAAAAAAGTTAACAAGCCAAAGTTATCAGAGGTCTTAACTGTTTCACCCCCCTTTTTCCTCCAACAACTCTTTCAATTTATTAAGAGTCATTAGTTTGGATTAACGTTCAGTTTTTTTTCATCACGTGCTAAAGCTTAAAGTCTCTCTAACCGCCCCGCCCCCGCCCCCCGATTTCCTCTTTACAAACCCCTTGTGAGACAAACATGGTCTTACTTTTGTAGAGGAAACTCGGGAACAAGTTTCATAACCAACCCATCCTCCTCCTTCATGGGATGTTTACCCCCTTTCCCTTAAGGTAGGAGTGTAGGGGACGCGAGAAAAGGGAAGTGGGTTTTTTTGCAGTTTTTTTAAATCTGATCAAAACTTTTTTTTTGTTAAAAAATCTCTGGTAGAAACATAGTTTAATTTTCTTCACATGGTGATGATAACAGTTGTTGAATATCTGTCAAGGGTGTCCTGGAATTTGATGACAACTTTGTCTTTTCATTTAAAAAGTCTCATGTGTATAGCTCGAATGGGTAGTAAGACGCGGTACTAGTGATAATAATAATAATAATAATAATAATAAGTTTCTCATACCAGATATTCGTGAACTATTGACATCACCATGCGAAGAAAATTAAACTCTATGTTTCTACTAGAGAATTATTTAATTTTTTTGGGCCAAAAAAAAAGTTTTGATACAAAAAAACTGCATAATCACTTGTCTTTTCTCTTGACCCCTTCATTCCCACCTTAAAAAAACGCTCGATACCTTGTAAGGGCTACCTACACATGATCCTACAATTCACACATTAACACAAATATGATTATTATAATTATTGAAAAGAGTTCCCAAACAGTAAATTGGATCAATCAAAATAAATAATGCTTCAAAATATAACTGTGTTGATTATGCACAAAAAAACACGGAAAAACGCGTGTTTTATAGATTTTAAGGCAGTGTAAAATTGAAGAGTTAAAGAAAAAGATAATTAATAAAATAACTAATATAAATTAGGTAACTTTTACTATTCTAAAACTTGTATTTAATTTTGGTTGGGGGGTGTGGGTGGGGGTGGGGGTTGGAGGAGGAATAACATTCCACGTTCCAGACTTGAATCAAACCCCGAAATTACGATGTGAAATTAAACTAGATAGACAAAATATTTTGTAATGTAAAGGTAAATTAAAAATTACTTCCAGTTTCGGAAATCAAACCTTATGTCTGCTAACCCGTCTATACCACTGATCTCTTCAGGATCATCCTGTACAATATAGACTCGTACATCGCCAGCTATCCCAGGGAAAATGTTTACTAATAAAGTAGAGTTAACGGGATTCCGATAATCCCTTTAACTAGAAATTTCGAAAAACTAATGTTTTATTCTTTATATAAATTTGACAAAATCACAACTTGTGAATGTGTGGAATGCCAGGCCTCCAACGTGGTTCGGATTACACGTTAAACTGTAGGTCCTCCATTTCATCTCACAATCACCCTAGCATTATACATTAGCGTAATTGCGTATAAACCGAACGGGTAGTAAGACGCGATGCTAATAATAATAATAATAATAATAATAATAATGAGCTACTGGCAACCTCGAATAATCAGCGTTGCGAAGCTTGTCTTATATTTGAGCGAAGATTCCCCACACGGAAACGAGATATTTACAAAGCTGTTTCCCAATAGTAGCCATGCAGTTACCTCGGAGATGATATCCAGTGTAGGACTGACTATGAAACTGGCCCTAAAGAGTAAATACATATAAAGTATATATTTTAATATACAATAACTTCACAGATAACACATACTTCGCCATAAAGAATAACTCAACATCTAACATAGAGAATAGTTCCACAGAGTACATATTATATTGGCAGCCATAAATAATATCTCCACAGATAATATCATGAAATAGACAGTAGCTTCACAAAATTAGTATATTAATATAGAGATATAATTTCACAGGTAATGTATATTTAAATATAGAATAACTCAACAGAGAAATCAAACTAACATAAAGTATAGCCCTGCAGTTCAGATACATTAATATTGAGAAAATATTCATAAATTACATACATCGACAGCAATTATTTCTATAGAGAGAGCATTTTTAAATAGTGAATCATATCACAGAAAATTAGATTAAATATACACTGTAAATAAATTATATTCCAAATTATTTTAAATTTAATCTGCGATACGAATGTAAGGGGAGAGGGCGTGGAGGGGGTAATTATTAGGTATATAATAGTTATATTTCTAGGTGGATATATATAAACATATAAAATAATCATCTAAACTTATACAACCATAATCGAGAAGTTAACATATCTATACATATTTAACTGTTTCACTATCAGCAGGAAATTTGGACAAAAACTGAACTATGTATAAAATAGGATGTTAACATAGATTAGATGATTGGTGGGGTAAAATCAAGCCTAGAAGCATATGATTCGATTCTTGGTTCTGGTATCTCAATAAAGGTCTCTTCGTCGAGTGGTCAGCATTATTGGCTACTAATCTAAAGGTCCCGATTTCAATTCCCGGAAGTAACATAGGTATTTTTCCCGAAGGGGACTTGTTCCTGTGGTCTGGATAAGGTTAGGTTTAAGACCTCCACTGGCATAGCATAATCATCATTATTAGAGCCCCGATTTGTTTGCACAATCAAATAGTAAAATATGCATTATACCCAATTAATTGCAGATATTTTATTAATTAATTAGTAACCAGCCATTGACAGAAAGGGGATAAGTAATAATTTAATACGATAGCTAGCATTTTTAGCTTAAAAATTTATAATAGACGTGCAGAATAATTTTCTCCCGGAATATGCATTTATATGCTCTATCAAACATTGGCCAAATAGTCTATTAAGATGTGATTTACAAAGTATAACATTCCCTCATACCTTTACATATATAAAAAACACATAAATTTTGAATATAAATCTGGGCTCTAATCATCATCATCATCATCATTATATCATCTCATCGGGACGAAGTGGTCAAACCTACACGGAGGCACAAATTAAAAAGATGGTTACATATCCACGACTATCAGGAGAAGACTAGGAATGTCAATCTGACAACCTGATGAAAAACGCTAAAAAAATAAAAGATAAATTCAATAAATATTTATGTATTGAATCGTGCTATTTATCACCAACGTTTCCTGTAGCTGGGGTTGTTTATTTAGTGTCAAGTTTGTGAGTCATCTGTAAATAAACAAACATAGTTTGTTAGTAGAATGCAAAGGAGAGATACTAAAGATATACTTTTTGATGGTTAATTGGTATGTATGGAATCAGTGGTTTCGGACACCTTCACTACATATTCTATTATTCTTACTTAAAATGATTATAAAATAATACTAAATAATATGATCCGTTTAAAGGTTTTCGCACTAAAAACAATCTTATGCAATTATTTGTTTCTCAGTCAGATATTAACCTGATTTATTTCCAAGCATTGTATTTAGAACACTTATTTAAGCTACATTTCTTTGTTAGTTAAAAGTACAATCGTTTCACAATCCCCTAGGGTTTTGTGTGTGTGTGTGTTTGTGTATATATATACAGTAGCCCCGTGGCTTCTTTGGTGCTGACTGACAGCTCACAGCTGACTTCTGACAGTCAACATTCAGGTATATACCTAAATTTTGACTGTCAGAAGTGACAGCTGCTAAACACATGTTTTTGCAGATAATCTGGTTTGGCGTAGAGATACGTAATTTGGTCTGGTAACGTTTTAAAGCTGTCAGTCAGCACCAAAGAAGCCACATGGGGCTACTGTGTGTGTATATATATATATATATATATATAATATATTTATTTATTTATTTTCTCCAAATCCCCTAGGGTTTTTTGTGTGTGGTTGTGTGTGTGTATATATATATATATATATATATATATATATATACACACCTTAATGTTATAGGCACAAGAAAAGTAGAATTTGGAAAAAAAATATACTCTTATTTACGTGGAGGCAGAGCGGAAAATATCGAGAAAAATACACCTACACTACTCTGATCCGGGACTCGAACCCCGACGGCTCTGTTGCCAGAGCACCAGATTAAATGAGGATGCTGTTTAAACCGTATGCCCAAAAGCGTGGTTTATACAAAATTAATGTGAGCCTTGGTTTAAGAGGGAAAAAAAAGGAAAATTCTAAAGAAACTTTTTAACTTTTATATATAAAAAAAAGTTTTCATAAGTCTGTTTTAGATGTTATGCAGATTTAATTTTTTGAGATTATCCTAGTTGCGGAAAAGGAAAAAAAAAAGTTAGTGGGTTGGGGGAGAGGGAGGGCGGAAGTTAGTCTGTACAACCCTTTTCATTAGGGATACATTCTCCCCTCCCCCCCTTATAAAGTTTCGTAAAACACGTTTGGCTCCCTGTTGAAACAAGGATGACTAACAGCCGTAGTTAGGGCAGGTCATACTTTCAGATTACACAGCTGTTCATGTACTGGTCAATTAAAAGTAATTAATAACCGTCTCAGTCAGTAGCGTAACCAAGACCGTTTCCTGTGGGCCCCTCTATTCCCCCTTTCCCCTCACCAACACCCATTGAACGAAGTTAGTTTTGTTTTTAGCACCGCGTCTTAGTACCCGTTCGAAGGGTGACCTGGCAGTCTAGGGGTAAGGTGTCAGACTTCAATGCTGGCGGCCGGGGTTCAATCCTCGGTCCCGGCAAAGATTTATCTGATTACCAAACCCTTCCTTCACCTCTGACAAGACATCTTGTGAATGTGAGGAATGCCAGGCCTCCACCGTGGTTCGGATTCCACGTTAAACTGTAGGTCCTCCATTTCATCTCACAATCACCCTACCATTACACATTAGCGTAAGTGCGTATAGCCCGAACGGGTAGTAAGACGCGGTGCTAATAATAATAATAATAATAGTACCCGTTCGGGTTGTATGCTTTAAAAAAAATATTGAAAATCTACTGGTGTAATAACAAATATAGCCTTTTCTTCCCTAGTAGAGTAAATTAAAATCCTAATCGCTCCTATTTTGAGTTTTCGGGGGATTTCCCTCCGCTGCGTATGTTAACCATCAGGGGGAGGGGCAAGAAAAGATAGACTGGTTTGCTGGAGACAAAGAGGTCAAGGTTCGGGTCTTGGTTAGGCTCGCAAGGACTGTTTTCCATACGGGGTTTATCACCGTGGTTCTCCCAATCCCTTTGCGAGCTAATGTGGTGCACCTTTTCTAAATCACTATTATAACTTATCCTTAAATTAATCCGTTAGTAATCTTAGTGCCCGCACCGGTGTGCACGTCGATTAAATGCTAAGATCGTTAGTTCTACGGTAACGGGAACGGGGAGGTTGGGGTTCAAATATTGGACAGATCGTGTTTTTTTAGTGAATGTTTTCATATTCTCTCTCCACGCTAATATGGTGACGTTTATTCTAAATGTTTTTTTTTAGCACAGCGTCTTAGTAGCCGTTTGGCTTAGAATGTATATGTACTAATACGCTTATATGTTAGAGATGAGGAAAGTTGAATTTAGAGGAAGTGAATTCGCTTTCGCGTGGAGGGAGAGTGGAAAACTATTTTTTTAAATTCCCTTAATACATGACCAGGATTTGTACCCCGGATCTCCCCGCCATCGGGGCAGTCTGACGCCTTAGACCATGAGGCCAAAAAAGCGGGTATCCTATATGTTATCTTCCTCATTTATACCCCATTGGTTTAGTTAAATGCGTAAAGCCCGGACGGATAATGAGACGTTGGGCAAAAAAGAAAAAACAAGGGTTACATTTAAATCATTATTATGTGTCAACCCACTTTCAACAAATATTGTCTAACAAAACTAAATATTTGTTTGCAATTTTTTTTCTTATTAATTAAATAAAAAATAAAAACCGAAAAGCCATTTGGATTTGCAAAATCTTCTCAAGTTCCCCCGTGACTCATTTGGTAGAGCTCCCTCCCCACTCGCCACCCCCTCAACACTCATGACAGATGTCTGGTCGTAATAACGCAGTGGAACGGATTGGCTACATTAGTTCCACACTCGGCCGAGCGTTGTTTGCTAACAATGTGACAGAGGCTCAGTTTTACCAACACAACTTCCGAAAGAAATTAAAAAAAGGGGGGATGGAAAAACCTCAAGGCGCAACGACTTATCGAGTTTCGCAACAATTACCAACACCATATCTTTAACACGGCCATGTATTGCCGTTTATGAATATATGTATGTATTGTTTTAATCGAAAGATATTGTTTTTTTAAAACATTTTGAAATGTCCATATTTGATTTATATTTTTTATATTTACTGTAAAATCTAAAACCGTACATGCTAATGATTTTTTAATTTAGCACTTGGTCTTACTATTCATTCGGGTTACAAGCTTATGTATTAATTACACTAATAGTTTTAGGGATTAGAAAGGCTATATTTAGAGGAAATGTACCCGTATTTTCATGAAAGGGGAGTAGAAAACCATCTTGGGATAACCCCCCTCAGTATACCTGACTAAAATTTGAACCTTGTTCTCCCCATGTACTGAGGGTAATTTTTCCTAAATGGTTTCCCACTATTTCTCCACGTGAATGTGGCTACACTTATTCTAAATTCAACCTTCCTCATCCCTAAACGATTAGCGCAATTAGTACATGAAAGTATGACGCGAATGGGTAGTAAGACGTGGTGCTAAAATAAACCCCCACAAGTAATCCGCACTCGTCGTTTTCGGAAAGGTCCCAGTTCAAATCCATGTTGGGTGCTTAGGTTCGATTTTTGAACATTGAATTTTCACTGTTTTTTGTTTTTTTTGCATCCTATGTCTATATGAATTCAGGTGAATTTCCTAGGAATTTATTCTCTTATTCTCATCCTTTAAAATACGTTAATAATAGCTTGTGGGCTAAACGAAGGCCCCTACTATTAAAATTAATAATCGAAAGAACATCAAAATATTTGATTCAACAATATTAGAGGATATATAATTATCTTAATCTCCCAGTTAGGTTTGCACCTGTCAGTGGGGCCAGACAGCATCCTCCTCCAATTCAGTTTGTCAGCCATAACTCCCCCGACTCTTTCAACTGCCGAATGTTGGGTTGGCATCCCTTCTTCCCTCTTGAGGACCTCCTCCACGTCATCTTCCTCGGCTTTCCACTGGGTCTCTTTCCTCCAGGATTCCATCTCCAACACTGCGCAGCAACTCTTTTCTCCTTACATCCTCTCAACATGTCCAAACCCTCTTCAATAGCTGTATCACTCCTACTTTCTGTCGGATATGGTCATGTGTAACTCTTATCTCTCATCGTATATGGTATATATATAGTACAGTATATATTTATATATTAAATAAAATCACCCGCCCATATATATATATATATTATTTCATTTTGTCGTTGAACTATTTTTTCTTTCGAAATGATAAAATCGGCATCGGGTCCAGTTTATCCTTAAAACCCTCTTTCTCCCACTCTTTCCCCCCACTTTTCCTCCCTTGCTCCCCCCACTCCTCTCTCCACTCTTTAGAGCAGTTTAGTTTGAAATTAGTTCTGCCCTCGAAACGAATCGGCTTATTTATGTATTGTTAGTAATTATCAAGAGCGTGATATGAAATATGGCCGTGTATAATTCACCCATTCAAGTGCGCAGTTGGTCGTCGTTTTATTTTCGAGAGGGGTAGCATTAAGAGGAGGGGGTGGGGGGTCTATCAAAACGTTTCGAGTGACGTCAAAGTTCCAATACAGAAGCTCCGATCACATTTAGGAGCCTGCCGTTCCATTTTTAAAGCGTGGAATCTAATAACTATACTAAATACCGTGTTAAGTGGATAAAATATTTTATGGGAGCGTTTTTAAATCGGTGTACCGCGGCACGTTGGTGTCTCCCGATGAAAGAGAGATTGGAGCTCGAATCCCGGTTGAGTTTACTTCGGGTGGTTTTTAGTAAATTGTTTTCCCCTTATTTCCCTCCAAGAAGATGCTATTGCACTTACTCTAAATTCAACCTTACACATCCGCTTAATTAGTACATATGCGCACAACTTGAATGGGTAGTAGGAAGTGGTGCAAAAAAAACCCATCTATTAAATGTCTGATAGTGAGTCTATATAAAATAAATAACTGCGGAAAAAAACTGTTTAAAATAGTTAACTATATAAATTATGAACTTAAGGAGTGATCTTTTTTAAGAAATAATTTATTTTTGTTGGCTAGCTAGCTCTTTGTATAATTAGACCCATTAGGGCTATGTCATTAAATAGACACTTCAAATTCAAAAACAAGATCCAATAAAATATCAAAGTTTGGCTAATCATAGATTTAATAATCAGTGACCACCTGGTTCTATCCAGTCTACCTCATTACATCCTATCTCTATTTTGAACTAGTTCTATCCAGCCCACCTGATTACATCCTTTCCCTATCTTGATCTAGTTCTATCCAGCCCACCTCATTACACCCTATCCCTATCTTGATATAGTTCTATCCAGCCCATCTCATTACACCCTGTCCATGTATTGAGCTAGTTCTATCCAGTCCACCTCATTAAAACCTATCTCGCAGTTCTAGTTTATTATATCCACCTTACAATTTATGTTCAGTTATTTGTAGGCACACAAAAAGTACTTTATAAATATTCTAATAAATAAGACAGTTGAATCTCAGAGCGGGGTGGTTGACTTCTCAGAAATAATGACTAACAAAACTTCAGGCTAAGATAGGTGTGACTGATTATGATCCAGAAATTTGGGTTTTCATTCACTACAATCTGAAATGAGGTTCTTATGAATATATTGATTTTTTATATCTCATAGTTCCCTCAAATTCACCCTCCTATAGTTAAAAATATACTTATTTTGTGTTTGGATTTTGGCTGAGTGGTTTTTCTGAAATGGTTTTCCACACTCCCTCCACAAATTTCAGGTTCACCTCTTTAAATATAACCTTTCTAATCCCTATAACCATTAGCGTAATTGGTACATAAGTGTAAAACCCGAAAAAAAAATTCATGATATATATATTTTTTTTAAATAGCAAAAATGTATTTAACTATTTAATGACTTAGATTAAGCAATTTTCATGAAGAGGAAAGCTGAGATAACGTAGTATAATTTTATATTAGATTGGTCGGAGCTTGCCTCATGCGAAGGAAATATTTTCCAACTCACTTGTCCGGGCTTTAAATTAAGACGTCTTGGTATTTACCGTTCTAGCTTTACGCACTGTATATATACACACACACAACATATATGGCATAAGTGTGGGAATAAGAAAGGAAGAATGTCGAGGAAATGTTCTCGTACTTGCGTGGAGGTAGAATGGGAACCTATTTGGTAAAAAAAACACCTCCGTAACCCTGGCCTTGATACGAACCCCAGCCTCCCAGAAATGATCAAACCAAACTAAATGGGTTTGACATTTAGACCACCTATCCACCTTCGCACGTTGACCACCTCCTCGCTGGTGGTGACAAATGATAGAGCCAACGCTGACAGTAAAACCTCTTTTATAGGTTATAAAAGTTATCGCTGAGTGTCTCGGATTGAAAATTCTAGGTTGAGGTACTTCGATCTTGAGCGGTCTCATCAACTAATAGCCCCCCCCCCCTACCGACCCCTTCCTCAACCCCCTCTCCTGCACCCCTTTGTCCCTCCACCCTGACAAATTAGTTGATTGCCTCACGACGACAAACACTATAACAGGCACGAAATCATTTTTAAATAAAAAAAACAACAACTAAGTAACGATGGCGGCTGGATATCGGAAAGTTATTAGTCCCAAACCAGATGATTGCCCGGTAAACAACAGGACAACATAAACAAACAGCTTGAGTCTACAGTTGACCCCTGCTATGATAGAGAAGATCAATATTGATTAAATGTTGAGCGTTTATATAAACCCACTCTACGCAAGAGTTATTAACGACTTGAACTAATGTCCCTCCTACATACGTGCGATTGTTTCCATACTGAGCTCAGTACGATAGTTCTATAATACGTACTCCCTTCCTTCGCTTCTGACAAGACGTGTATTAATCACAACTTGTGAATGTGGAGAATGCCAGGCCTCCACCGTGGTTCGTATTCCACGTTAAACTGTAGGTCCTCCAGTTCATCTCACAATCACCCTACCATCACACATTAGAGTAAGTGCGTATAACCCGAACGGGTAGTAAGACGTGGTGCTAATAATAATAATAATAATAATAATAATAATAATAATAATAATATAATACGTACGACCAGCAATCATGGTGCATATTGGCAAAACAAGTAGCAATCATGAAAACTTGTAACGATTTTGATGGTAACGCAGGTCAAAGCTATAAACGAGGTTTGAATACAGACGCTTGCATATAAGAAAAAAAAAAAATTGCTGTATTTAAAGTGAACTTTTTGAGCCACCTGATTACATCAGCACACTACTTATAAACTAGCTCATACCTAGTACAGACACAACACCCAGCACCAAGTCATTACTTTATCACAGTGAAAGAGGAGTTCCGTATTTTACCTACGATTAATTTTTCAGCCATGATGGGAATGGAACCCGGAACCATTGACTTAATAGGCAAAAACCCCACCAACTGAGCTAAGGTGTTGGACTATTATTGTATAGTATTAGTAAATTGAACAAAGGTTTACTTTATTTTTGAACGAATGTAGCCACCTAAATTATACCACCCTAACAAAATTCTAATCAAACTAGAACTAATAATTATAAACATTAGTCTATTGATAAAACAAACATTAAAACCAATAAAAAAAAATATTATCATCACCGTGTATATAATCTTCTCCTGAAGAGGAAAAAAACAAAACAAATCTTATAAAAATAATCGACATCCAATCAATTAATAAAGTTATTACAACAGAACATTAATTAAAACTAATTAATTCCCATTCAATAAAATAAAGTAAATCTATAACTAAAATACTAATTTATTTTGTAAGATTAATTTATTTTGAATATAAGTGGTTTCAAACAAATGTATTTTAAAGATACCGCATATCTTTGATAACTAAAATAATGCTTTTAATATTTCATTACATAGGTACATTGAACTTTTAAATTCGAAACTTACACAAACTATTTTATGGAAGGACTTTCTTTGGTAACATTAATTATTCACCTAACACCCACTTCGGTGGTCACAATGTCTAAGGCGTCACTCTCGCTAGACTGGACTGCTGACGACACTGAAATTCTGGTTCAAGTCCCGGCCGTATTTACTGAGAGTCTTTTTTCCTAAATGTGTTTCCACTATATATTTTTTTTAGAACGTCTTCTTACTACCCGTTCGGATTATACACATACGTACTAAGATTTTGAAGGTTTAATTTTAGATGTAATGCACCCACATTTTCGTGGAGGGATAGTAAAAAGCCGTTTATGGAATACCAACCCCAATGCAAATAACCCAAATCTCAGCATTTTAGGCAGTCTAGCCCAACACGAGAGTAGCGCGTTCGAGCAAGAGGCCACCGAAGTATGTGTTTGCACTCTACTTTGTAGCTAATGTGGATATACTTCCTCTAAATTCAACCTTTCTAAAACAAAAAAACAAAACTATGACAAATTGTGGGTTCGGTTTAGTACAGTCACTGGTGCGGGTAGATACAGTCAGATTTGTATGGGAAGAAACTTTTATTGACAGTTATAAATGCTACTAAAACAATTTTCACTGATTCATAAGTCAAGTCCTGTGATATGCAGCTGTGAATTTTGAGAGATAATATAAATATCTTCGGATAGCGAGAACAGGTAGTAAGACACGGTAACAAATATATATTTGTGTTTTTATATAAGTTTCTTCCTCCAGAATCTTACTATAGATAAGTGAGAATACTATAATACCTCAACAAACAACATTATATAGAATAGGCTATACCTTTAAATGGGAGTCTATTGAGCTAGTTCTAGTAATGAACGTGCGATTTTATTTTTCTTCACTTTAACATGAATTGCAAAGGCATATAGTAAAATATTTGTGAAATATTCAAGAAACAATTTACAGGGAATATTTTCTAAGTTAATATCATCTCATAAATAGTTACTACATAATATTGGTTGATTAAAAATAACTAGTACTTCTGTGAACAGTAGACCTCACTATGTTCATTCAAAAAATGTTAGATACATCATGTTAAGAATTAATTCATGTTTTTTTTCTTTAGCATGGTCCTTTAATTTCTCTTTGGATTTCAAGTTGAAATATCTCCTATAATTTCTCTTTGGATTTCAAGTTGAAATATCTCCTATAATTTCTCTTTGGATTTCAAGTTGAAAAATATCCTATAATTTCTCTTTGAATTTCAAGTTGAAGTATCTCCTATAATTTCTCTTTGGATTTCAAGTTGAAATATCTCCTATAATTTCTCTTTGGATTTCAAGTTGAAATATCTACTATAATTTCTCTTTGGATTTAAAGTTGAAAAATATCCTATAATTTCTCTTTGAATTTCAAGTTGAAGTACCTCCTATAATTTCTCTTTGGATTTCAAGTTGAAATATCTCCTATAATTTCTCTTTGGATTTCAATTCAAAACAACTCTTATAATTTATCTTTGGAACTGAAGTTGATATTTACTTTCTCTCGACACCTCGGAGAGAAAGTATTGTGATCGCTAAATATATAAATATCGACGTTTCATGACTTTCCTTAAACCAAAAAAGTTATATTCGCAATGCCGTATGTCTGTACCTTGGGCTAGAACTAAAACTATTTTATCAATTGGGTTAAAACTTGGCATATGGGGCTTTCATAGAGTCCCCCCGAAGGATTTTTGAAATTAGAGCTACCCAAGCTTAAATTTAAGGGTAGTTTACTGATGGGCTAAAAGAGAACATTGATTTTTTTCGAAAGTTGCTCTAACGATTTTGATTAAATTTTATATCCAGACACTATTTATCATTATAAACAAGATGGAAATGTCCATTTTCTCATAAAAATGGCTTTGAGGGTAATTTACATATGGAAAAATTTCAAATTTTCTTCATCTCTCCACAAATATTTGACATATGAAGTAACATATTATTGTAAAGTTGTAGTATTATTAAAGGTTAAACTTTTTTTAAATATTTTAATTTTTTTTTATAAAACCAAATATTTTTGAGCTGTAAGCAAATATATCTACTTTTTAATGCAAGTTTTTGAAAATGAATCTGGTTCTTTGGCGGACAAAGATGTTTCTCTTTGCTCACTTTTTTAGTAACAGTGTTCCTAGTTCCTAATGTCATAGAGTAAGTAACAGTGTATAGTATTTCATCTATGATATTTGGTGTAATATTCTACAGCAATGTTTGGACCTATTATCTAGTTTCAAAAATCTTATGAGTTTTTTTTTTGTAAATCTCCATTTTAAAATAAAATTGGAAAAAAGTCTTTGTGGTGCACCGTACCATTTTTTTCCCCTTTGCTGGTCAAGTTAGACAGAAAACAAATTAATATATTCAATAGTTAATTGAATTTATAAAGAATAACCATTGTGCACGCAGTTTAAGACGTCAATATCACAATATATGTCAACAGTGTTCAAGATACTCAATCAAATGCATAGATTTAAATTCAAATGCCTTGTGATGAGATATTAAACGAACATCCCTTTGAGTGGCCTGATGAGATATTAAATGAAAATCGCTTTGAGCCGCCGCCATATTGAAACGGATAACCAGATTAAAAAAACTATGTAAATATATCTTTCGGCCTTGATTCAAAGAATGTCCCGGCCAAATTCCGTTAAAATTGGTCCACGCATTTGACAACTATCCGGGCAGAGTGACAGACAATATGCTAAAGTGCCAAGTTAAAATAAAAGCTCACTACTCTCGGTCAACTAGTCTAGTGAAATGAAAATAGGGTTTCTATACATTTAAAAAAAATACGGTTGTGGCTATAACGTATTTAGTTCATAACAATAAGCCTCAGAACAATGAAGTTTTATAATCTGTAGAGCACTGATATGTTTTCCCGCTCTATATTTGACTTCCGAGCAGTATTAATAAATTCTGAACATCCAGATTACACCAGGTTGTGAGCAAATAAAAAAGGATTCACACAAAGTCGACTATCACTATGAACTGATTAAAACGTGGCCTACAAAATACGGATTACCACTAGAACACGACAAAAAATACGATCGCAAATCAAACCATTTATATTTTGTGTTAAAATTTTAATTTTTTGAAATAAAAGTAGTTTTACTCGTCTATTTAATATTCATAATATAAATATCAAGAGAGAAGATAGTACTGAATTTTATAAAGAAAAAAAAGGTGTCATTGGTAAAGTGTGAACTTTACTTAAGAATTAAACTAAAGTTCGTTCACGGTAGGAGTTTACCTCTGAAAGGCCTTTTTCCCTACCAGAAATCTATTATATAGTAGGATATTGGTAGAGAAAAAAGACCTTTCAGAGGTAAACTCCTACCGTGAATGAAGTATACATAAAAATATGACATCTTGACACGAGAACCGAACCCAGGACCTTTTGCCTAGCGCGTAAAATCTCGACTATATAGATATCCAGGGATCTTTCCGTGTTCACACGTATTCAAGCAGAGTCTGTGATGGATTTGTAAATATCTTGAGAAGAATAAATTCGTAAAAAAAAAACTGTCAGAGAACTTCCGTTCCATACCCGAATTTTTAATTACGTGGTATAAGGTTTCATTTACAGTAAACTGCATTATCGGTGTTAAAGTTTAGATTTTAGCACTAGGGCATGGACAAGGAATCCTTTGTCTGTGCACTAGGTTGGATTTTCAAAAAATGTAGCTTATCACTTTGGTTTTCTCATCCCATCTTTTCGTTATCGCAATCCATTTTCTCTAATACATCCCGTTCACGCAAATATATCCCTTTGGATAAGTCGTCAATAGTCATGGTGTTTTAACATGGTGAAAAATAAACGAATACTACTACTAAACAATGACATTTTAAAAACTAGTAGCAACTGTACACCTAAAAGCAAGAATTTTAATATTATTATTAGCACCGCGTCTTACTACCCGTTCGGTTTATACGCACTTCTGCTAATGTGTAGTGGTAGGGTGGTTGTGCGATGAAATGGAGGACCTACAGTTTAACGTGGAATCCGAACCACGGTGGAGGCCTGACCAGGCATTCACCACATTCACAAGTTGTGGTTAATACACGTCTTGTCAGAGGTGAAGGAAGGGTTTGGTAATCAGATAAATCTGTGCCGGGACCGAGAGATTGAACCCCGGACCCCCAGCACAGAAGTCTGACACCTTACCCCTAGACCACCAGGTCACCTTAAGAATTTTAATAATTTACACATATATTTAATTAATAAAAACTGGGTTGGAAAAAATAAAATAAAGTTTGTTTTTTTTGTCTGTAGAATCAAAGAAGAGCATTGCGTGGCTACCCCGGGCAACGACGGGTACTTCTGCTGGTAAGTAATATTATAATATAAATGATATTTTGTTAGTTTATTAGTTTTAAAATAATAAAACAATCTTTTTCACTTTTGTGCTTTTTTTAAACTTAAATTTTTCATTTGCATTTTATGTCCTTAACCTCTATTCTATAAATATTTTATCTCTATAAAAGAGTAAAGAGTTACCAAAACACTTTATCGTAAGCGGAAGATGTCAAGTAACACAAACCGAAACGGATTTTACCTGAAAACTAATTCTTTTTTGGAACAAAACCTCCTTGTTTGCGTAAGAACTAGATTATAAAATAACTCTGTTGCTGAGCGGTAGCTAATTGATTCTCAGCCAGTCTCCGTCAGTAGTCGTCCCTTGGGAAGGATTCCGTCGACTGCTCTCAATGGGGAGGAGATATGTGTGTGTGTGTGTGTGTGTGTGTATGTATGTGCTTGTGTTTGGCATCCTTGGATAATTATGTGTGTGGCATTCTATGTTGTCTTACATTCAGCTGAGATAAATAAAGGAAAATGTATTTACCTACCAAGTTTACTTGCTCGTGACGCGAATCGCATACTCATTTGTTGGATTTATATATATATATATATATATATTATATACATATTTTATACATACATACCATTTGGTTACACACCTGTGTACTAATTACTATCATGTGTTAGGGATGAGGAAGGTTTAATCGAAAGGAAGTGTACCCGCATTTATCAGGAGGTACAGTGGAAAACCATCTAGGAAAACCCCCCTCAATACACCCGATTGGGGTCGAACCCCGATCCACCAGTCATTGAAAGTCTGATATATTGCGACAGTGACGTTTTAGACCACGCGGTCACCGAAACAGGTTTGGAGATATTTTTATCTTAAATATTCCATGTTCGAATCCACGATAGGGAAGAAATAGTTAACTTTGTGTCAGGCCGACAGGTGCAATTTCAGATTTCCCGCGAAGTTCCTTGTTTTATTTTAAAAGTCTAGGTTTAAATTTTTCAGATCAGGTAGTGTGTGGATTTGTCAGGTTATTGGGATTTACTCTTTTTTTTCAAGTTTTTATTATGCCTAATATGGCTTTCTCCATAGGCCACAATTATATCTAGGTGTAACCACGTGATCGCGTTGTGTTGAATACACTCCATGCCCACCCCATTGTGAAAAATTTAAGTTTTAAGGATTTTTGTAAGTACAAAATTTTAATAATTCAGTGGGCGAAGTTTCTGCCAAGTACAATACTGGTTAGCTGAGAAAAACACCTGGGGGTCAAGCAAACACCACAAGATTTTTATTATACAGATTAGAGGTGTGTGAAGTCCACTTTTAAAATTCGAAGCGAGCTATAATCGAATATATGAAATATTCTCGAAGCCGAATCGAAATTCAAATAATTTATTTTATTGGTTTTTTGCTTGAAAAAGTATACTGTGGTTATTTAAATTACTTTATGCACTAAAACTGGTTGTAAAATATTTTATTGTACAATTGTTTGTAATACTTTGTGTTAATCTGACAAATTAATTTATTATCATAAAATTTAATTCAATTACTTCAGATTTAAAAATATATATATAAATACTAATTTGTAACGTACAAAACTCATAATGGCAATAATTGAACATAAATGGGGTATTTAGGCTGTCAATATTTTTAATGGCGAGTTTTCGAAGCTGAAATCTGTTTCGAAGTGAAGTCGAAGCTGATGTTTGTTTTGAAGCCAAGTCGAAGTCTTGAAGCTCCACACACCCCTAATACAGATCTAGTTTAATATTGTATTTATTTATTTAGCACCGCGTCTTATTAACCGTGTGGGATATACGCTTAAGTGCTAACTACGCTATTACACTAACGGGCTAGGGATCGGGTAGTTTGAATTTAGAGGAAGTGAACTCACATTTGCGTGGAGGGAGAGTGGAAAACCATTTTAGGATAAAACACCCCCAGCTCACCCGACCGAGATTCGAACCTTGATCTACCTGTCCTTGGAAGTCTAGCTCAACACGACTAGCACGTTAGTTAACTACGTCACCCAGGCGGGTTATTTTAATTTTGAATAGTTTTTGTATTACAAGGCATCTCGTAGACCTAGGACTATGATGTCCTGCTGATTGTATGTGAATACACTGTGTGTGTGTGTGTGTGTGTGTGTGTAGATTGGACCCGGATACCTTTATTTCGATAACAGAAATTAATAAAATATGTCTACTTTTATTAAAAAACCACATCCCTTGGCGTGACCTTGTGATTCACGTTTTGCAACAGTATCGGGAAAATTTCGCCCAGGAAAACTGCGCCTTCCCAGAAAAAAGGGAAAACTGCGCCCTCGCATGAATCATCATGTGGGAAAAGTGCACCCACATGAGCTTGCCTGTCTCACCTAAATAATTTTAACAAGGTCGTGTGGGCGCACTTTTCTCACTTTCCTCACGGTCTGACCATTTTCACCTGCGTAGATCGGTCTATCGCATCCTTTTGTTTAGGAGAGTGGGTATTTCAAATCGACTCATCGCACATCATGAGGTCTTGAGAAGGTCAAAGTACATTGGTTCATCACACCTGTCTTTTTGCCTGTTGTTTAGGTTAAGTTAGGTCAGGTTCGGTTTTTCAATGCAATAAAGGTTAATGTGTATCTGTAAGCATTTGATGTGAACGTATAAATTGAAGTTACCAAACTAATTATTGACGACCTTTCACTCCATTTATTGAATCTAGGCTAGACTCTTCAAACACTTTGTTAGGTCCTCTGGCGTACTTGTTTTGTAAATGTGTGAAACGGTTTGTGGATCTCACTTTTCCCAACTAATGGTGTGATGATTGATTGGAGGAAGCAATTTTCCCCCTTTTTTTTCTGGGAAGGCGCAGTTTTCCCGGGCGAAATTTTCCCTAGTCCCTTGCGACAAACCTTGCGTGCTAGTGTGTGTGTGTGAGTGTGTGTGAGTGTGTGTGTGCGTGTGTGCGTGTGTGTGCGGGAGTATGGAGGTGGGGGTCACGGAAGCTTAATGTGTGACTCAACCTCTCACTCACCACTCGTGAATAATAGAAATACCTTTCAGGTGGAGACTGTCTCTTATTGCTCCAAGGGAAGTGAGGGAGCTGACGTCATTCACAAACTCGCCTTGTTAGGTAGACTCTGTTGATTTTGTTTTTTTGAGTAGTCCATGCTGGGAATAAGAGCGTTTACTTGTTAATATTCCTGGATTTGAGGAGAGACAAGTTTCAATCCCAAGTAGAGAAAAGTAAATCCAGGTTACACTGGATATCATCGCTGAGGTAACTGCATAGTTACTATTGGGAAACAACGTTGTCGTCTTCTCGTTTTTGTGTGGTTACTTTCCCTTAAAGTTTTGGATGTTGTTGAAGTGAAGGAAGTATGAAAGGATGGGGAAGGGTGGAGAAAGTTGGTGAGGATATCGAGTTGTTGTTTTTTGAGATATTTACTCACTTTATTGCTAACCCCGTAAAGGAATGGTATGATTAGGTATGTATGTATATGTATGTCTGCATCTAGTATTATTATTATTAGCACCGTGTCTTACTACCCGTTCGGTTTATACGCATTACGCTTATGAGTAATGATAGGGTGATTTTGAGATGAAATGGAGGATATACAGTTTAACGTGGAATCCGAACCACGGTGGAGGCCCGGCATTCCACACATTCACAAGTTGTGATTAATAAAAGTTTTGTCAGAGGTGAAGGAAGGGTTTGGGCAATCAGATAAATCTGTGCCGGGACCGAGGATTGAACCCCGGACCCCCAGCACAGAAGTCCGACACCTTACCCCCTAGACCATCAGGTCATCTGCATCTAATAAAAAAACAACATAAAACAATAAGTTTGTTTCAGGAATATCTTCCCGATACGTGAAAATATAAGTTTTCACTATATATTTTAATGCAAAAATTAAAGTAAATTATTTAATCAAAACTAAAGTTAAACTCAAACCTTTAACATCCATTGTAGAAGACAAAATTAATTCTCTGTCCCTTTGTCAATCTCCTCCAAAGTGAAAATAACTCCTTTTATTGAACAATCTTGTTCGTGTTGTTCCAGTCTTCCGACTGTTTCTAAATTTGGTTGAAATACGAATTAACAGTAAGACGGCACGGAACACTTTACAGAAACGTGCGTCTTGGTCCTGTGTAAACACAGGCGGCCATGTTGTCGCCATGGTTACCAACCTTACACAGCTGTACTTACCTCAGACGTCTTTGCTCTTGAAACACTTTGCTTTTGTTTGCATCGTGTTTGAAGAAAGTAAACAAGACTGTGTGTGCATGCGGACCTCTAGTCATTGGAAACATGGGATTCCCTTCCCTCCTTACTCCTTAACCGCCTCTTTTCACTTAATAAAGATGGTAAAATATTATAGAAATAGTTAATTTATTTAAAATACGCAGTAGAGCCTTGATAATCCGAACTAATTGGGGCTGGGGGTGGCTCAGATTATTATTTCGTTCGGTGTAGTAAATATTTATTCTATTTTATAAACAAAACAAATAGAATACAATATTATAAGGTACAGTAAAATAATTGGTTTTTAAATATATATATATATATATATATATTTTACCAATATTGAGGATTAAGACGCAAAAATATAGGCTGTGTAATATTTTGATAAAAAATATAATCACTAATTGATAATAGTAAACAAAATAACTAAAAAGATTATAGCTAACTAAAATAATCGTCGCATTGGGTACACACGCTTTGCTCGCTAAAACGCTCGTTTTAAATAGCGTTGCTTCATGCTTTCTACATTCCATACATTTGTATTTTGGCCTATTTTACTTAAGGTGCGTTCATATTACCAAATGTCCGGACTATCGAGGTTCTACTGTACTGTATTTTGGTCTATTTTACTTACGATACGTTCAGATTACCAATGTCCGGACTATCGAAGTTCTACTGTACTATATTTTGGTCTATTTTACTTGAGGTGCGTTCAGATTACCCAATGTCCGGACTATCGAGGTTCTACTGTACTATATTTTGGTCTATTTTACTTGAGGTGCGTTCAGATTACCCAATTTCCGGACTATCGAGGTTCTACTGTTCTATATTTTGGTCTATTTTACTTAAGGTGCGTTCAGATTACAAAATGTCTGGACTATTGAGGTTCTACTGTACTATATTTTAGTCTATTTTACTTAAGGTGCGTTGAGATTACCAAATGTACGGACTATCGAGGTTCTACTGTACTATATTTTGGCCAGTTTTACCTAAGGTGCGTTCATATTACCAAATGTCCGGACTATCGAGGTTCTACTGTACTATATTTTGGCCAGTTTTACCTAAGGTGCGTTCATATTACCAAATGTCCGGACTATCGAGGTTCTACTGTACTATATTTTGGCCTATTTTACTTAAGGTACGTTCATATTACCAAATGTACGGTCTATCGAGGCTCTACTGTATTATATTTTTTGTGTCCATCAAGTCCGGGCTATCAAAATAATACTAATAGTGTAGATATTAGCAAAGTGTAATCTTAAGAGGAAATATACACGCCTTTGTGTGGAGGGAGAGTTGGAAATCAAGTGAAAAAGCACCCTAATTAATCATTGTCGGGATATGAACCTTGACCTCTCCCAACAAAAATTCTGAGTATTACGAGAGTGACCTCATAGACTGAAAGAGTATCAATGCGGATATAAAATAAATATCCCCGATAAACATTGAAATGATTTAAATTATTCTAGTTTTTTAACGTGCAATTTCTGAACCGACTGATCATGTCAGCACATGACTTATAAACTAACTCAAATCTATACCAGACACAACATCCAGCCCCCGGCCGTTAATTCACCAACGATACATTTTTCGACCATGCCAGTAGTTGGACCCGGTACCTTCAGATTAGTTGAGTCACGCTACTGACTTAGCTAAGGTGTCTGACTTAAGTAGAGCCGATATACCGAACCCGCATAGGTGGACACATGGTGTAGTGGGTCACTCTGGCAATAAAATGGATTGCTGACTAATAAGTTTCGAATCTCGGGCGGGTGGACTAGGGGTAATTTTTCGCATGCTGTTTATCGATTTCTGTTTTTAATATCTCCTATTCACGATAATATGGGTACATTTCCTTCTTTATCACTAGTATTAAAAAAATGCGGTTAATAGACATTGTGTTAAACGTAATAATTAAAAACGTTAACATTCCAAGTTTAAACATTGCCCCCTTTCTTTGGCTGAATTTCAGCCCTTATTTAAAACGCATCACCATTTAAGTAGCCTATATATTTTAAGACATTAAGAGTTGAGAGTTTTTATGAGTTTCGTTAGTGACTGTATTTTTATTCAATGTTTAGGAAAGGTCTTATAAAAACGTATTATTATGGATTTTGTTCATTGGAAATTTAATCACTCATCCGATGTTTATATTAGAACCTTTTTTTTCAACGTCATAAATATTATTTCCTAACTAAGTTGATTACATCAAAGTGAAACAAACTTTAAACAAATGCCTGGAAATATTTAATTGATTGTCAACTACAACCAGACTAGAAGATACTGACGTTTATTCCGTGTTCCCACCGATGCGGGTGCGTTTAGGAAGTGTTCATGCGAATTTTCCCAAATAGTTAAGGGTATATTTGCATTATAAATAAAAGAAAACTTAATAAAATTGCTATACCATTTTTATTTCTGTATACAAATTCTACTAAGGAATTTAAGAGGGTGGGGGAGGGGAATATTTGACCTGTGTTTCTAAATACAGACTATACAATAACACTGGATACAAAAGAACTTAATCCAAAACAGCATATCTAGAATTAAAAATACATAATTACTGTAGCTTTGCTACCTAACTATTTGGTTAGTAGGACAAATAATACAATATAACTTAACATATATAAACATATAACATAAATAAAACAAAATTCATTGTTATAAGAATCATTTAGTAGCGCAGCAGGTCCCCCGACCTTAATTAGCACTCCACAATAGTTAAATATCATAAACGAGATAAAAAAATAACTATACATCCCCGCCACTTTAGTCAAATTAGAGTCCTCTAACCTTAATTCGGCTTCCCCGATTCATCATTATTTACAGTTGGCCTCCGATTATCCGTCCTCCACGGGATTGGGGCATGGCTGAACACAAAAATAGATCGGACAGTAAGAGAAGACACTCTTTTTTTTAAATTAAAACACAAAAAACAAATTAAAAAGACATGAAATATTATGGTTTTATAAGAAATACTCGCTTTTTTCAAACCCCCGGTGAGTTTTCTTTGCAAGTTGATGTAAACTAATGTAATTCCAGAGCCGTTTTTTGATAGGTCTTACCGTTTAGCCACAAGATACCTCCAAAGAGAAATCCGTACCGATTTTAAGTTGTTACACCATTTTGAATTTTTTTTGGGGAGTTAAAACTATATATAAATATATATATATTTTAAACTTTTTGGAATTTTTTCGTCGGTTACAGGCTAGAAGCTATAAGTTTACAAAATTTCAAGTTTCTAGCTCATCTGGAAGTGGGTTAACATTAATGTCAGTGAGTGAGTCAGCCATGTGGCTTTATAGTATAATAATAATAATAATAATAATAATAATAATTGAATTGTTTTTATTTTACATAGAGTATATATTTTAACTAAGGCAACATTAAGTGAAATATTTGATCAGAAAACATATTTATTGATGATGAAACAAGTCTGTAATATTTTTATGTTTTAAAGACTACATCCTAGCCTTGGATACTAAGTATATCCACTTCTTTAGCTGAAAAAAGTCCACCGGTCCTAAATTAGGAGGCTGTTCTATATACTGAAGAGACATGCTGGGAGGGTCGGATATTCAGAGATCGGATTTGGGAAGGTCTACTGCATATAGTTGAGCTGATATATATTTTTAGATTCCGTCCACTTGAGGCAAATAATGATTCCCTGAATTTAATTCGGCTTCCACAATTCTTCATTCGTTGGGACGAGTAGTCCGATGCCTTAGCTCAGTTGATATCGTGTTTGCCTACTGATCTAGGGGTCCCGGGTTCGATTTCCGGCATGGTCAAACCTTTATCATTGATGAAATATGGGGTTTACCCTTTCACATTAATAAATTAACTGCTGGGAACTGGATGTTGTGCCTGTCCATGTTTTAAGTTATATTATAAGGCATATGAAGCTACAACAGCCTTAGCAAGCCGGTAGTGGGAATCATATGGCCTTGAATAAAAAAAATGACTCGGGCCATAGGCTGGAAACAGTAATGGGTGTAAAATGAGATGACCCAAAAAATAGTGATGGATTCCATCCAATACAAGCTTGTTCAAAGTTGATGGATATTGTAGATGTTATTATTATTAGCACCGCGTCTTACTACCCGTCCGGGTTATACGCACTTACGCTAATATGTAATGGTAGGGTGATTGTGAGATGAAATGGAGGACCTATAGTTTAACGTGGAATCCGAACCACGGTGGAGACCTGGCATTCCCCACGTTCACAAGATGTCTTGTCAGAGGTGAAGGAAGGGTTTGGTAATCAGATAAATTTGTGCCGGGACCGAGGATTGAACCCCGGCCGCCAGCACAGAAGTCCAACACCTTACCCTTAGACCAACAGGTCACCGGTATTGTAGATGGATCTGTAGATATTCTTACCTGGCGGGTTCACTCCAATTAATGAATTACCCCCTCATTCAACTTTAATACCTCTCATTTCCTGATGTCGCCCTAGGCCAAGTCTCGTAACTGAGGGTGTAAGGGTGAGGTCACATCATCTGGCCCGTCTAGGGTGCAATGATTCACCCCTCTTACACTTACACGGAATGACCGGGACGCTTACTCATAGATGTCTCACGATAATAATCAACTTAGTCATACAGGAGAGGAAATATGTGGTCACGAACAAACCGTAACAATTTGTTTTTTTACTAAGATATAACGAATATTTTATAAGCACGGAGTAATATCACAACACGATTTACTAACTTGAATTAAATACCTCTTGGAATTGAACCAGCTACACCCATGCTCCTATTAAGCTTCCTTTATCACTTAAACATGGTGTTGGAATGCGCTTATTCAAGTAAAAGGATTGTTGTAAATAATTTTATTAAGTATCCTTGCCTTAACTTTAATCTATATACTTTTATTAAATTTTTAATAACTTAAAACATATTTAATGATATTAAATCCATATATAATTATAAAAAATAACATTTGTTATAATTTTGTTGAGATTTAGTTTAGAATGTGATTGAGTTCTGTGTCGGGTGGACTTTTTAAAATTCCTTTGTCTCACCCCCCCC
>CABEEJ010002119.1:35945-61882 GCA_901482245.1 Timema douglasi
CCCCCCCCCCCCGTTTGGGTTATAAGCATAACTACTAATTACTTTAATGCGTTAGAGACAAGAAAGGTTGAATTTAGAGGAAGTGTACACTCATCTCAGTGGGGAGCGAGTGAAAATCCAATTAGTAAAAAGAAAAAAAAAACCTTCATTACATCCGACCTAAATTCTAACCCCGAACTCTCCGTAATCGGAGGTTGTCTATTGCGAGACCTTAGACGCAATACCTCTGCTTAGACCATTCTGCCATCAAAGTGTGCTAGGGCGGTGGTTAATTCAGACAGTTAAAACATAGTCCATACCAGTCTCTTTCTCGGTTATGCATTTAATTGACATAGTTTGACTGTAGTTTTGTGATTTCTTAGTTATTAGAATACATTTCTAATTCATTTTTACTAAAATTGTATTTTTAGCACAGCGTCTTGCTACTCGTTCGGGCTATACGCTTAATCACTAACTACAATTATGGTTTTAGGGATAAGTAAGGTTATATTTAGAGGAAGTGTAGCCACTTTTTCGTGGAAGGAGCGTGCCCATTTTGAAATAAAACCCTTCAGTACACCCCACCGAGATTTGAACCTTGATCTCCCCGCCATCGCTAGTCTAGTCTACTGCGAGAGTAGCGCGTTAGACCACGCGGCCACCGAAGGGGGTACTTTCCTATAGTTAGATATTGAAATAGATCAATTCTGCCTAACCAACTCAAGGGCAGTTTGTGTTATTCACTAACAAGTTTGTAAATCTTATCACTAAACGCCTTTTTGTTCGATCGGTAGTCCAAACCTACACTCAAAGTCTAGAACTTTAAAGTTATAAATATTTAAGTAGCATTTAAACTTTTACATGAAAATTTTTAAGTGCTAGTCATAAAATTACTTAACTATGACAAAAAAAAAACATACTAGCAACTCAAGTTAAGTCCATAAATGAATTTGTAGAAATAAATCACTAAGCTTTATTTTTATATAGGAATAAACTTTGAAAACATAAACATAAATAATAGTTTATTAAATAAGTCACTCTAAAGATATGTGGGCTTCCTCGTCGTTGCCTTGATTAAATTAGAACATTTAAGTAATCTTAATAAATCTAAAAACATAAATAAACTACATAAATAATGTATCGTGTAAAATAAAGTTGCGTGTAAGAAAGTTAAGGCTACAGCATAAACATTTAATTTTCATTTTGTTCTAATAGACTACCGTAGTATGAGAAGTTAAATGATTTATTGTGATTAGAATTAATAGTTAAACTTTACTATTTACTATAGGTAAGTCATGCGCCCGCTGATTAATAGATCTACAACGCAGCAATATATTGCTTTATTTGTCGTGTTCGTATATTAAAGATAAATTAACTTATTTAGCCAATTAAATAACTTAAACGGCGGCATTGTTATCACGATATGCTTTGAACGACAGTAAAAATCAACCCGTCAGATCAATAACACCTCAAAAACATAGGGCGTAAGTTTAAAGACATTACCTACTTGGAGAGTTTGAACCTATTTTTCGAAGCAGGTTGCATTTTAACTCCACTCACGTAAGCAGTCTTGAGCACTATCATTCTTAGACGCCAATGTACGAAATGGAAAGAGAAAGGGAATAAATTTAGAAATTCACACTTCAAGGACTCTTGTTTATCTTCTGATAACACTTCCCCTCTTCCTCTGACGAGTTTACACAAACCCTGTACTATTTTGCGTTTTGAAAAAACTGACTGTCTTTTTAAAATTAGTTGTATGTTGTTTCATACTCTAGATAGATATATGCTGCCAAATAATTTTTTTAATCTACATTCTGACAGGAAGACTACTACAAGCCATTTTCGTGAGCAAGCCAAATAGCTTAAGTTGTAAAGTATTTAGGCTATAAACAAATATATTTATTAAAAAAAACTACATCAAAATATTAATTTTGTGACAGTGTAGGGCTATTTTTGGAATTATTTAAGAATGTGCGGTTTTTGTTTTAACGTTATATTTTAAAAACTCGCTGAATAAAACGTAAATTCTCGAAAATGGAGAAATTCTATCTTTTCATTCCATGACGTCACAGTTAGGCTGATCTCTCTCCTTAACTTATGAAACTGTGCTGAGGGTCCAGGGTTCAATCCTCGGTCTCGGCACAGATTTATCTGATTACCTTCCTTCACCTCTGACAAGACGTGTATTAATCACAACTTGTGAATGTGGGGAATGCCAGACCTCCACCGTGGTTCGGATTCCAAATTAGCGTAAGTGCGTATAACCCGAACGGGTAGTAAGACGCGGTGCTAATAATAATAATAATAATAATAATAATAATAATAATCCACTACACATAAAATAACCTTATACTTAAACTCGTTTCTAAGTCTCAGTACAAATATGTCATTCTATTTTTTGGAAGGCCTACCTATAGAACATTTTTCTTTGAGCAATCAATGTTTCAAATAAAAATATTTCATCCAAATAGCAATGTAGCGACCAAATAGCACCATTCTATCTAAATATTTGACACTAATACTAAGGTTATTGAGTGTGACAATTCATCACAACAAAATAATGATACGTCAACCAAACAAAAATTCGACATTCTTATAACAATGATACATCCAAGTAGCGTTGTTAAGATTTAAGGTAATATTTCCAACCATGGCCCCTGGAAAATAGAGGAAAAACCAGGAAAATTTATGGACTCTAGTGCTTAAAGTAAAAGATAGGAATAACTATGAATATTTAAAATAGTCGTTGGTAATTTAGATATTTCTGCGATATTTTTCCGGATACAAAGTAGATGAGTACAGTCCAAAGTGAATAAATAGTTTTATCTTCAATTCATAGCATTTTTTGAGACCACTGACATATTTATCAATAATAATTCTTGTCTCAAGTATTTAATAGAAGACATTGAAAATGATGAGTTTATTGGTTGGCTTTGGAAAGCGATGGTATTTTAAAACTAAAACAAAAAAACACTTCGGTGACCGCGTGGTCTAACGCGCTAAACTCGTGTTGGATTAGACTGCTGAAGACGGAGAAATCGGGGTTCGATCTCGGTTGGTTGTACTGAGAGGTTTTTCCTAAATTGTTTTTTCCACTATACATACACGCAAATGCGGATGTGTTTCCTCTAAATTAAGTCTTACTAATCCCTAACTCATTAGTGTAATTAGTACATAGGTGTATGACCTGAGCAGGTGGTGAAACGTGGTGCTAAAAAAACTTAAAAATAAAAAGTGTATATGCTCTTAAAAAGAACGCCATTAATACCAGAAGAGGAAAGTCAAGCGATGGTACGTTTAGCTCTCTCTTTAGAAGGCAGAGTTATGATCCTGACCGAGTCGATTCATCAATTTTCAACCTCTTTCCGAATATGACAATTACTTAATATTTACCCTTATTATCCTGCATCCCTAACAAAGTTAGTAACTTTCACATTACTCATAAGTATAGTAAAATATATAGAACTAATCAAATTTTTTTAAAAAAGTGTTTACCCGCCTCGGTGGCGTAGTTTTCTAACTCGCTTGTCGTGTTGAGCTCGACTGCTGAGGACGGGGATATCGAGGTTTGAATCTCGGTCGGGTAAACTGGGGGTTATTTTTCCTAAATGGTTTTCCATTCTTCCTCCACGCAAATGCGGGTTAACTTCCTCTAATTCAACCTTCCCAATTCCTAATCTATTAGCGTATTTAGTACTTAAAGGTAAAACCCGAACATGTAGTAAGACGCGGTGCTAAGATTTTAAGTGTTTAACTTTATATATATCAATGATTAGATAAAATCTCGATGTTTCAACGAAAAGGAGTTTTTTCTTATAAAAAATTGTAGGAGAAAACTGGTTACAGTGTTCAGACAAGTGCTTTGTACTTTGAATAGCCCGATCCGTTGAGCACATGGGAAAAGGCGTCAGTCTCATCTTGTGTGATTTGCCAGTGACGGTGAGGTCTGGATTTGAACCCCAGGTGGTTGTGTTGGTTAAGGTAGCTCTTACTAAATGGTTTTACAACTTCCCCTCCACTATAGTACGGATACATTTCTACTTCCTTATTCCTCTCCCATTTGTGTAAATAGTAGGCTAGCAGGGACGGGTAGTAAGACGCGAAGTGTAGGTCGGTTGGGAATGGACGGGACCAAGGGGGAAAAGGGGGAGGGATAAAACTCTAGACGTTCAGCTAGCGCTTTTGGAGAGGCTTTATAATTAACAGCGGCAATTTGCGGGGGCAGTGCTGTGCACTAGCCAAGATACATTTACCTCAAACCTAATATTAGCATAATTGGTCTAGTAAATCTCGTTTCGGATAGCACAAAGTATATTTTGATGGTTCGTTAGTGGGCAGGATATATATTACTAACCACACATCGGCCCAACTATAAATAGATTAATAGTGAGCCCCATCGCATTTTACAGGTAAATAACCTGTATTTTAAAGTGACCTTGTTGGCATTTGAAGAATAGTGCGTGTAGATTTATTTATGTCGACCTCGGTGCTCTTGAGGTAAAGCGATTGCACCAGGACGCGATTTTCGTGGGTTCAAACCTATCCGAGGTTGATGTATTTCTAATTGAGCGATAAAAATCCGTAGCCCTACTTCATTCGGAGGGGAAGTAAAGCCGTTGCTCTCATGTCGATTGTGATACGTGAAAGAACCTGGTGAAGTATTTGAAAATAGTCCCGGCAAATTTACTAGGTCTTTTCATGTTCACTCATAGAAATCCAGTGTGGTAAGCAGCGGAGAATCGCAGCATTTTATAAACTCTCTTAGTAAACCGACAATGTATTTCACCCAGATGGTGCGGACCGCACTAACCAGCCTAAGAAATAAGTGCATGTCCAGCGCAGCATATATATATATAAATCACATAAAACCAACCTTCAGGTTAAAAAGATAATGATTTATTTATATGGTTTCTTCCTTGGCTCATTGGCTATCTAGCCTTGGTTCAGATTAGTTTTTTTTATTTCCCACCAATAACCATATTGGGAGTTTTCTAGATGTTAAGATGTAGTTTATCTGTCGAAAGTCTAAGCTTTTGGAATAAATTGCAATGCTCGATAACTTAATTCTTGTTTGTTTTTCTAGTTTTCGTTCTGTAGATGCAATGTTTTTTTTTATCAGCATTGACTGTTAAGTTAAGCATTACAAATTTGTAATCTATTACAGTGATACCCAAATTCACACTGATCGCTTGCCCCCGTCAGGGCCATGGGATAGCCAACGTATCTCTTCCAGAGATTCATAAAAAAAACAAAAACTCAACTTTTAAAATACAAACGAACGTTTCAATGTTAATAATTGAGTTAAATTGTTTGTTAGCATTACTAGTAAAAAACTAGTAATTCGGTGAACAGTAGACCTCACTCCCTCCCTTTAAAAAATCTCAAGTACACCATTTTAAGGTGTGGCAGATGGGAGTGCAAGTATTTTTCAGTTTTTATAGAATATAAATTTTTTGGCAAAAATAAATCAAATATTTCTCCAGTAGCACTGTAGAGTTTATTTTTCTGCACATGCTAATATCAACATATCTTGAATATCTGTCAAGGGTGTCCTGGAATGTTGTCAAAACATTTTCTCTTTATTTAAAATGTTTTGACAACATTCCAGGACACTCTTGACGGATATTCAAGATATGTTGATATTAGCATGTGCAGAAAACTAAACTCTACATTGCTACTGGAGAAATATTTGATTTATTTTCGTCAAAAAAATTTGATTCTATAAAAACTGTAAAATTACTCGCGCTCCCTTCAGCCGCACCTTAAGAATTATGTAATGTTTTTATTGCTACTTCTGTCTAAATATTTCTCTTTGCATTCCAAGTTGATATATTTCCTTGTTTATCAAGTTATGAAAGGAACAAATTCAAAACATTAAATGGTAAGTAATATTCATTAAAAATAACCTTTGTTCTCAAAGTTAAAGATGCCAGTCTCACAAAATATTTGTCTAAATTTAAAAAAAAATGCCCTAAACATTCGAACGATTGCTTATAAATTTAAAATCAATCTACTTTATACGATTAATTAAATGAAACGTCTTTAGAGTGGGTGTGTGACCCATTGAAACGGATAGGCAGATAGAAAAACCATGCACTTCAAAGAATGTCGTTGCTGTAATTATTATTATTAGCACCGCGTCTTACTACCCATTCAGGTTATATGCACTTAGGCTAATGTGTAATGGTATAGAATTATTGTGAGATGAAATGGAGGACCTAAAGTTTAACGTGGGATCCTAACCACGGTGGAGGCCTGGCATTCCCCACATTCACAAGATGTCTTGTAAGAGGTAGAAGGAAGGGTTTGAGCAATCAGATAAATCTGTGCCGGGACAGAGTATTGAACTCCGGACTCTCAGCACAGAAGTCTAGACACCTTACCCCTAGACTACCAGGTCACCGTCATTGCTTCAATTATGTTGTTAAAATTGATTCACGCATTTGATAGTTATTGCAGAAGAAACATCGGAGAAAATAAACAGACAGACAAAATGCCAAAACATAAGTTAAAACAACACCTAGCTATCTATGTATGGTCAAAAAATGTTGTGGTTGATAAAACTTAGTGGTGCGTCGCGTAACCCATAAAATCCTTCGTCTAGCCCCAGGGGGACGCGTACCACAGTTTGGGAAACAATTGTCTAGCGGAGCTCATTATAGCCTTATCTCAAGGACGATTACCCGTATCTGAAAATAACATCAAATTGCGGTATTCTGAATTTTTCTCTTGATAACTGTAGAATGAAGATGAATAAAACCGTTTTTTTTTACAATATTAAAAAAAGTTTGCTCGTGGGAACCTTCAAAACACAGCAACATAATTTTACTCCTCCCCCTTCCACTATCTTATAGTAAAAACTTGACAAGCAGGAAAAGGCGTCATCATGGTCGTGTTTGTCTTCCTTATGACAATGAGGTCGAGGCTCGATTCCCAGCCCAGTCCTAAATGGGTTATCCCCACCTCTCTTTCTCTTTCTATCTCTACAATCGCGTAAATGCTGGTACATTTACTCCTAATATTATCATACTATACCTCCTATCATTGTAAATAATAAGGTAGTCTAGGTGGGTAGTAAGACATAAACGTAGCTTTTTTCCCTATGAGTGAATCTGGTATCGCTGCTACCATTAATAATATTCATAAATGACAAGACATCTTGTGAATGTGAGGAATGCCAGGCCTCCACCGTGGTTCGGATTCCACGTTAAACTGTAGGCCCTTCGGTTCATCTCACAATCACCCTACCATTGCACATTAGCGTAAGTGCGTATAACCCGAACGGGTAATAAGACGCGGTGCTAATAATAATAATAATAATATCCACAAATATTCAAGTGGACATACATGGTTCTTCTACTCACAAGTAAAATTGATTGGAAAATTTAAAATTAGGCCTTATATTAAAATAGTTACTCCCGCTCCTCGATATGTATTCTAAAAAAAAAAAAAAAATCTGATGGTAGTGACTCGAACTTGGTTTCTTCTGCGTGCTTTGAAGTGGATGTGTCAGAATCGATATCGAACAGTTTTGCGGCGTGTTTAATTCCCGTCTGAAAAGTGAAGGGGGGAGCGGGTGGCGGGCGGAACGAGCCGTGTTTTGCCGGCTACAGGAGCTTGATTAGTTTTGTTGGGCGCCTCGTGCGACTCGGTCGTGTACTGGGTGGTAGGCGAGGGAATGTCCTGCACATACAACCAGTTGGATTAATGTCGCTACTCCACGGCGTCAGCCCGCAATCGATCTATACAGATTGGGCGGCCGCCGTCTATTTTGCGGCTAGATGGTGTTATGTGGTCAGCGCAACGAACCCTTTGGCCTTTGAACTCAGTTTTCTAGACCGGAATCGTTACTTATGTATTAAAGTGACTCCTCATCTGTCCTCACAAGGCTGAGTTGACCCCGTTCCAGACCCACTGCTCAATAGAAAATGTGGAAGCGCTGGTAATCGAACCCAGGGCATCTGGGAACTCTGACCACCATACCGCAGAAGCGGTTCGGATAGATGTTGTTAGGCTACTTCAAGCATAATGATTTTGGATATGCTTAATCACGCATCGATGGTCTCATGGTCTAGAATGTCACTCTCTTAATAGAGCGGATTGCCGTTGAATGAGAGGTTGGGGCTCGAATCCCGGCTGGGTATACTGAGAGTGGCGTTTATTTCCTTCCGAATCTGCCCCGCCCCCCTCTTCTCTCCCACCTTTCCACCACACAAATGCAGTTATAAGTAATTCCTTTAAAATGTACCTTCCTCATCCTTACCCCATTAAAATTGGCTAACGCGCTTGTCGTGTTGAAGCTCGACTGCTGAGGACGGGGAGATCGAGGTTCGAATCTCGGTCGGGTGAACTGTTTTTTATTTTGGTCCCTAAATGGTTTTCCACTCTCCCTCCACGCAAATGCAGGTTCACTTCCTCTAATTCAACCTTCCCAATTCATAATCCATTAGAGTAATTAGTACTTAAAGCGTATAACCCGAACGGTAGTAAGACGCGGTGCTAAATATTATTATTATTATTATTACTTACCCCATTAAATAGGCGCGTAATCCTAAAGGCTGGTAAGACACGGAGCACGTACAAAATATAAGCATACCTACATCACTAATATAACTAATTACTTCGTCATTAAATTTGTCAACAACTTTTTAAAATCTCTTTGAAGGTTGGGATATCTTAGTACCCGTATATACACATACATCCAATACGCTGGTGGAGTAGGGACGAGGAATGTAGAAGTCAAGAGGAAATGTAGCCGCATTTGTGTGGAGGTGGAATAGTAACCAATTTAGAATAAAACACCTTCAGTATACGATATAGGGACTGTCCTCGTTAAGGTCATTCAAACGTCAACATTTTACTGCACGATTTTAACGGGTGTATAATTAAACGCCACAAATAGGTGAGTGGGGCTGATGCTCTAGATCTGGCCATCTGACCATCCGATCTTATCTAACCTCTGCTCTCCTGGCGTATGGAGGAATTAATTTCTGAGGTTGGGACACCATTAAGGAGAATTCAACTATCCCCAGATGGTAGGATGATAGGTGAGAATGATTATGGTAGAAGGCAGAGGGGACCTACAGTTTAACGTGGGTTCCGAACCATGGTGGGGGCTTGGCATTTCATACATTCACAAAGCGTGAAAGCACACGCTTTGCCAGAGGTGAAGGAAGGGTTTGGTAATCAGATAATGCCGGGACCGTGATTTGAGCCCCAGACTTCTAACACAGAAGTCTGACACCTAGACCACTAGGTCACTTAAAAGTTATAAATAGTGATTCAATGATTTCAAATCATTAAAATTTACGAGTTATTAGGGGTAATTGAATCACTATATATAGATTTTAACCATACACTTGTTGTGACGCGTTAGACCATGCGATATTTTAAATCAATATTTCCTTTGATAGATAGTGAACCAAATTATCTGTTGGTGTAAAGGTGTCTCTTCTCTTGTCACGCCTACAGTGACATCACCGCCTTTCATGGTGGTGTTAAAACAGACGTTTGACGCGTAAGATATAAAATGTTACCCCTTCAAGAAAAATAAAATATTATTTTTTGACGTCTTGAAAACTGACGTAATTTACTTGTCACTCAATGTCTTGGATCCTTTATAAATTTTTATCGTGTCTTAAAAATGTTTATTAAAATATTTTCATGATTTTTTTTATCAATTATTTGACAAGGATTCGTGCTGTACATTAAAATGAAAGTTGTCATGTTGTGTAAAACATCTGTTATAAATGGTTGAACGTGTCGAATATGCGTTTAACTATGAAATTTAAAAGTATTATTAAAGTTTGGAATTTTTTTGTTTATCTAAATTGACAATAGGGTAGGTATCATACAGTATATATATATATATACACTATATATATATATGTATGTATGTGTGTTACTTTAAATGTTCAAAGACTAGTGAATATTAAAATCTATTTGTACATTCTAAAATTACCGATATTGGGTTGTAAAATTCCGAAATGTCTTATAAAGTATTAACATTTTGAGTTTTTACCAACTATCATTGACATTTCCTGGTAGAAATATAAAACCCTAAGTATTCATAAAATGATTTTAAAAATAAAGTTTCTACACGAAAAATGGGTTTGAATTAATGACTCCAATTTTATATTTAGTCTAAAATTGGTCAAACTTATTAAATTATTATATTCTCTATGATATTTAGATGTGGCTAAAACTTAACCAACAACATTTTAAATTTTAAAATTATTTTATAAATAAGGTATTTTCATTAATTATTTAAGTAAACTATAATCTCAAAATAAATTTATAGTTACTGAACTATTGTTAACTGATTTACCTAAAATGTGATAAAATTTCACTGTTGTTGGCTGAGTTATACCCAACTTTTAAATGCCGTGATGCTTTTTGATTGCGCACCAGAATTCACTGTAAGACCACGTGACGTCACCAAGTGAATCAGTGCTATCTAATAACATAATACGGTTCGTACATGGTAAATTCAATCCTTTATTTCAGCTCTGCTGGAACTATATGCACAAATATAATATCCGAACTAGTGGGTATGCGGACATAGTCAGTCTCGTCTGATATGGTTTCAAGTGACCGAAGGTCAAAGCTCGAATCCCAACCGAGTATACTGAGGAAATGTTTCCTGATGGCTTAACACACTTCCCACACGTAAAAGACGACATATCTCCTCTAAATTCTACCGACCTCATACATACCCTATTACAATTAGGTAGTTAGTTGAGCACGTATAATAATTTAAGTCTCTTGTGCACATCATTGTTATCATTATTATTATTATTATTATTATTATTATTAGCACCGCGTCTTACTACCCGTTCGGGTTATACGCACTTACACTAATGTGTAATGGTACGGTGATTGCGAGATGAAATGAAGGACCTACAGTTTAACGTGGAATCCGAACCACGGTGGAGGCCTGTCATTCCTCACATTCACAAGATGTCTTGTCAGAGGTGAAGGAAGGGTTTGGTAATCAGATAAATCTGTGCCGGGGCCGAGGATTGAACCCCGGCCGCCAGCATAGAAGTCTGACGTCTTACCCCTAGACCTCCAGGTCACCTCATAGTTACATTAACATTTATTTATACTAAATGAATTACACGATGTTTCCTGGGAGGAATATTTTTTGTTTAATTATTGTAAGCTGCGTAGAAGGTAACTTTAAAACCGGTGTATTTAAGCCCTGCGTTGCCCCAACTTGGTTTATCAATTAATTAAGGGATCAATCAATATTTTTTAAATTCCTGTTCTTTGATTGCTGCATACGATCAATTTTAGTCCAAAAATTGATCACGGATGACCACGATATGTTCTGGTTCTATTTGTCACTCTGGTATACCTTTTCATATATTTTTTTCTAATTTGTAAAAATATATTTTAATTTTTTGTGTGTGTGTGAATTACACTGATCCTTAATCGTGATTGGATTCTAGTTAAAACACGACTCTACTATGAAAANCTAACTCTCTGGTCTAAAAGCACTCGAAAGTTCATGACTCACCAGAACGTAAGTCCGCCATTCAACTATATTAGGAGACACCTCCATCCAATCCCTAACTTTCAACCCAACCTCTTTCAAATTCACATAATCCTCCTATCGACGTCTTGCCCTAACAAGTTTCCTTAAAAAAAAGTTGTGTACGCGCATGCAATCCACCGTACACTCCACATGACCACCCTGTATTAGCCTGTGCGCCTTGATTATACTTTAAATGTTTGGGGATGTATACAGATAATTAAGTTCTTCATTATGTAACTTTATACATTCTCCTATACCTCTTAGGTACAAATGTATTTCTTAGCACTTACATCTCAAAAACTCTCATTTTATTGTCTTTGGTACAAGTTATGAGACCACGCACGCTTCAGATCCGTAAATAACAACAGGTAGGATTATAGTTTGGTAAATTCTCAGTTTAAAGGGCCTATTAAAAGAGAGAGAAGATGAGACAACAGATTACAACCTGGACAATAGTAAGAACTGCCTGAATGAAATATATTTTTGACCTCGTTTATAATATTATTCCTAACTTATTTTTAAAATTGAAATGAGACCTGGATTATTATTAGCACCGCGTCTTACTAACCTTTCGGGACTTACGTTAATGTGTAATGGTAGGGTGATTGTGAGATGAAATGGAGGACCTACAGTTTAACGTGGAATCCGAACCACGGTGGAGGACCTGGAATTCCCCACATTCACAAGTTGTGATTAATACACGTCTTGTCAGAGGTGAAGGAAGGTTTTGGCAATCAGATATATCTGTGCCGGTACCAAGGATTGAACCCCGGACCCCCCAGCACAGAAGTCCGACACCTTAAACCTAGACCACCAGGTCACCCATGAGACCTGGACACGGGAATCGAACCCGGGATCTATGGCTTAGTCCAATACACTTACCACTGAACTATCCAGGAGTAGTCCACTGCCCAGGGTAATTCTTCACTCATATTTTCGAGGCATATTCTGTGATAGACATGTGGAAATAGTCAGATACATATAGTATATTCCGGGCTATCAGATAACACAGCCACCTTCGTCTCGGGAGGACTCTTATGTTGCCAATAGTACAAAGACAGCTCAAAAGGTAAGAGCATTTACGAAATTAGTCAAAAGTTCCGGCTTCGATTCCTACGTTAAGGTGTGATTTTTCGATTTAAAGAATATGATTTTTAAATACGGTTATAGTCCTATTTAACAACTAAAATAGCTCAGATAGTCCACCGTTCCTATCTGTTACCCCTTCAAGTATTTAAATTTTTCAACTTCAATATATATATTTTTAATTTTCCCGTCTCTCTATGTTTCATTTTTCGTGGGAAATCCTGTATGAGCGAAGTTACTTTTCATGCATTATACGTTTCGTCGGTTGACATTCTCGCCGATAAACTTCTTAAAGAGACAAAGTAGTGTTTGCGAAACAATGTTAAACATCCTCTTTATTGCAAGAAAACATCTCTTGGGGAGCTCTTATTATATTTCCACCCATTTTAATAAGACATACTTTCTCTTGGAACTACTTGAAACATGCATGCTCTTGTAAAGTTTTACATAATCTAGAAACTAAGGTATTCACAGGAATGAAAGCAAAGAATATACAAAACAACTTACTAAAATTTGCGGCGTCCTGCTTTGGGGGGGAGGGGGGGGGTTGGCGCCTGATCAAAGGCGTCATTCTCGCAATGACAGGGAGTTCGGAGTTTGAATCCCGGTTGGGGTGTACTGAGGGTGTTTTTTTTTTCCTAAAGGGTTTTCCACTCTCCCTCCATACAAATGCGTGTAACATTCCTTTAAATACAACCTTCATCATCCTAACCCGTTAGCTTAATTGACACATATGCGTATAACCTGAACAGGTACTTAACAATTACACTAATGGAGTCGGGATGAAAAATGTATTATGTGACAGGGAATATACCAGAATTTGTGTGGAAGGAGAGTGGAAAACCGTAAAGGAAAATATAACCTAGGTTCACCTGGCCGGGATTCGAGCCCGATCAAATGAGCATGACTCCCTACTCCACGTGCTTACGATTACGATTCTCGTGTTAGTATTATATAAATGTGTATTGTTAACAAGTTATAGAAAAATATTTTTCCAGACAGCTTAAGGTTGTGAGGGAAGGGGATGCAAGAAAAATAGTGTTTTTGCAACTTTTATATAAAAATTATTTTTGGTCAAAAAAAAATTGCTGCGGTAGAATTATAGAGTTTAATTTTATTTCTGTGGTGACCTTAACAGTTCCTGAATACCTGTAATACCTGTAATACCTTTCAAGGTTGTTCTGGAATTTAATGACAACTTTTTCTCTCAATTTAAAATGTTTATCATCCAACGCCGCTTCGCTCATGACAGATATTCACAAACTGTTGCTATCACCTTGTGAATAAAATTAAACTTTATGTTTGTACTGGAGCAACATTTAATTTATTTTGACCAACAAAATGTCTTGCATGAACCCACATTGCACACCTCAAATCTTGTCCGAAGGTTTCTCACTCACCCTCCTAAACTCTCCTAAAATACATTGCCTGGAACTCTCAACAAACATATTGCCCTATAATTCTTACATTCCCTCTTACTAGTGTTGTCGTTTTACAAAGGGACATGGGGGACCTGGTGATCTAGGGGTAAGGTGTCGGACTTCTGTGCTGGTGTCCGGGGTTCAATCCTTGGTCCCGGCATAGCTTTATCTGAGATTACCAAACCCTGCCTTCCCCTCTGACTAGACGTGTATTAATCGTAACTTGTGAATGTGTGGAATGCCAGGCCTCCACCGTGGTTCGGATCCCACGTTGAACTGTAGGTCTTCAATTTCATCTCACAATCACCCTACCATTACACATTAGCGTAAGTGCATATAACCCGAACGGGTAGTAAGACAAGGTGCTAATAATAATAATAATAATAATAATAATAATAATACAAAGGAACATTGAAGGCATTCTTCCATTAATGAAGAACATTCGAAATGCCAGCACATACTTTGAATAACTCACACTATCTGTAAAATATGAGTAGAACCATGTTCCCAAACTTAACCATTTCACTTGTGATCCCACATACGCCAGCTGCCTTGCCCATTTTTAACACTTTTATAGCTTATAGCACTTCAGCCACGTTAATTATTTCACTTATCATAACATTTTACATATTTTCTGCCACTTTCTCTATGATTTCGCCCTACAATCGCTCAAAATACTCCCGCCGTCACTCTCTCATACTGCTTTCATTCCAGATTATCTCACAACGTTCATTTTGAATGCCTTAAGTCTTTCCTTGCACTCCCTGTTTCATTCTCTTTACTCACTTCCAGAACAACTTATTTCCTTCAAAATCATTCTGCATTTATTTTCTCCGTCTTTTAATCTCATTTTCTTTTTACTTTCCTTTGCTACTTTATTTACATTCATAGTTTTCTTTTTTATATATCTCACAACCTCTTGATTCTTAAAATAAATAATTTGTTTGTATGTTTCTTTTTTTTTTGTCTCACAGCTTCTTTAACCTTTTCATCGAACCATGTATCTCTTTTGTAAAGTTTCCCACCACCGTATATCCACACACATCTTTCGCACTCTCAACTACGGCCTCCTGTATTCTGTTCCGAGAACTTTCTTTAGCATTATCATTTATTTCGACATTGCATTCATGCTAATGTAAAGGTAATTTTTTCTCCCAGCAATCTTTAATATTACGCACGCTCTCACAAATGTATTTTGAAATTTTTAGACTTTCACTCTTACTTGCTTTCTACTCTTGCCCTGCTTCCTCATAAAATCCCTACTTAACTCAACTACTGATATCACTAGGAAGCGATACGTTCCACATTCAGCTCAAGGCACAGACCTAACGTTCTTTACCAAACTTATCAGGCTCTCATCCTCCTCATACACCACAAAATCAATCATCGTTCTTGAATCTCCCCTCTGCCATGAGTATACATGTGATCGTATTTGTTCTTAAGCCATGTGTTAGACACAAATGAATCTTTTTCTAAACACAGATTCACTAATTCATTACCACTCTAGTTTATCCTCCTAACGCTCTCTCTGTATTTATTCTCTTTGTGAGTATCCACACATCTATAAATATCTTCTAAAAAGATAATTATTTCACCCATTTCACTGCTAAATGTATTAGATGGAGACAATTAAACTAAATATAAACACTAAACAATATTTTATTTATTCTGGCAAAAACTTGTAAACTTATAGGCCTTAACTCGCTTTCCCTTTAATCCCACTCTAATTATTTTGCTATCGTTTGAAAATCTAGCTATAACTTCCGTCTCGAAAGTTCACTTCCGCACTTACAAAATTACGCCACCTATACCCATATTGGGTGAGTTACAACCAGTCTACCTCATTACACCATATCCCTATCTTGAGCTAGATCCATCCAGTCCACCTCATTACATCCTATTCCTATCTTGAGCTAGTTCTATCCAGTCCACCTCATTACACCCTATTCCTATCTTGAGCTAGTTCTATCCAGTCCACCTCAATTACACCCTATCCCTACCTTGAGCTAGTTCTATCCAGTCCACCTAATTACACCCTATCCCTATCTTGAGCTAGATCCATCCAGTCCACCTCATTACATCCTATTCCTATCTTGACCTAGTTCTATCCAGTCCACCTCATTACACCCTATCTCAGGTTTATTTTAATGTTATCCTCCCATACGCGTCTATATCTTCCCAATGGGTTTACCAGTCAAATCTTGGACAAGGTTCTAGATTCTCCCATCCACGCTGAATGTCCTTCCCATCGTAATCTAATTGTAAGAGATTTGATTATCCTAACAATGTCATGTGAGGAGTAAGTGGTATGTAACTAAGTATTATGTAACCTACTCCATTCCCCAGTAGCCTCATTCCTTTTGGGACAAAATATCTTCCTGAGCACCTTGTTTTAGACCACTCTAATTTTTTAATTTAATTTTGTAAGGAGTTAAGGGATTAGATGAATTCTAGAATTCTACTGTCCCATCCTTAGTTTTATTAGATGACTTGAAACTATACGAATTGTTAAAATTTTATCGCAAGAATCGGGAACCAATGATTACAACAAACTTTCACAATTTTCTAGCGTGTCTAATTTTGATTATGTTGGATAAAGTTCCAAACATATAATTTACTGACCTACTTACTTTATTCAGGTTAATAATCCTTACCTTATTATACAAAACCTTATTTCACCAATACAATATAATCCACTTCCACTTTAACGTAATATCAATTTCAATTTCCTTGACTATAGTGTTGACCAACATTCACAAGACCCATAACAAACCAACATTGAACATTTGAAGTATACATAATACTCGTAATATGGCAACGTGTAAGAATAATTACATGGGAAAACATAACTGAATAATAAATTAAATATGTAAATGAAGAAAAAATCCAGTCACGGAAGAATTTGACTTAGCATGCAACAAGCAACCAATTTACTTTGAACGTTTTCCAGTCCAAGAGTCAGTTTAGGCGATGAAATTCCAAGCAACATTATAGCATAGTCAAGCTTAGATATAATCAAGACTAAAACACACAGTCAACTTTAGTGAATTAGAAAGTTTTAATTGTAATATTTATTTTATAAGTGTAAAATATACGATCATTTTTACAAGTAAAATATATGAATTGGTTTTCCATTTTCAATTTTTCATTTTCAATAAAATATTGTAGAATACAATTTATGTAATTTTGCAAACAGATACAATCTAAAATTTGTTGATAATTTTAAATAGTTTGATATCGTCCGCAAAGAGAAAATTACTAGATGAGCTTAATTATTCACCAATGCCATGGATAAACAAATTTCAGGCAATTTGATGTAAATTGAAACCCTGTGGTGTGTTGGAGGTGTACGGATCTATTTTAGTATCAAAATGATCTATTATGCAAATAACTGATGAAGCAATTTGTTATATTGGTTAAAATTACAAAGCTTCAAGAAAATAATACTACTGTATATTGATAAAGGTCATAATCATTAATTTGTTAAGTATTATTATTATTAATAATAATAAGAGTTTTGATTTGACAGTTGGTATAACTTTGGGCCCCGTCCAAGAGATTCATGGCACCATTTTTTAAACAATTTCTTGCTATCATTCAATAATTGAATGGAATGCTTTAATTTTCCGTAGGTGTATGATTATTATCGTCGTTATAGTATGCATATATGTGGAGGTTGGGAAAAAGAGGGGGTGGGTATAGAGGGCAAAGGCTCTCGGTTCATGTCTATCGGACATCCTTCTTGGTAGATCTAGGCGAGATTAAATCACCACTCTTTTATATTAATGAGCTCCGAAGACTTATCACTTTAAAAGGGTCGATTATTCAAGCAGCGCTCTTAAACCTTGCGCATTTAATCAGAGTGCAATTATTTGTGTTGACAAATTACACCGAGCTTATTCTACTTGCTGTCGTCAATTAAGCTATAATTGGACACAATTAAACCGATTCAAGCTAGACTTTAATTTCTTATTATCATTGGATCATTATAATGTACGCTTGGCTTACCTTGATGGGTTACACTATCATCCTATCTTATAAGCTGTATCATAGTGAAAACATTTACGGTAAGCTTTCGACATTACAAGGTAAACTAAGGGCACATTTTATAAATTCCCAAAATAACTAATAATTTTATCTTCTCAGTGGTTTTTAAGGTGTATTTATGGAATTATATCTTAGTTCTATTCCAAACTGCACCGACAAAGATATTTACAATTTCATCTGTATATCCAATTAGTTAATATTTAGACGCAACGGCCGGGTGTATTGAATAAGGCTTAGGTCACTATTATCATTTAAGCTAGTTGGTAAGTCTTATGCTGATGTTTTATGTGTCTTAGAAATTGCGTGTTAAATATTCAAAGAAAAATACATTTCTTGGATTTGTCAATGATTATTTGCTATGTGGAAACTAGAATAGATTTCAATTTTTCAAAACGTGTGTTTTACTTTTATTTGTTCAGTTACGTTGAATTTTGATCTTTCAATATACATTCTTTAAGAACATTTTTAATTAGTTTTTTATTTGATGGTCAGGTTTTTATTTTTCGAAGAAAAATAAACTATGCAGTAGCGGTATTACAATACTATCAATACATGCTAATATGAAAATTTATTAATATTTTTAGGCAAATATATTTTTTCTTTCAAAATTTGGTCGTGATCTTTGAGTTATTAATTGCTGTAGCCATTGTGAGAATGAACTACGAATCAGCATTTCTTCCCCTAATCATACATCCATTTCTGGGATTTGAGATGATAACATTTTATTTCGTGTAATGACACTCACAATGACTCATTTTAACAAACTAAGCTTTGAAGGCTTAGCAGAAGCTTAATCACATTTGTACTTAAGATACCTCATCTAACGGCTAGAAAAGTTATTAGATCTTTCACGTATTCATACATCTGCAGCTGTCACTTTTGATAGATATATACTATCAATACCTAAAAGTAGCACTTTTAATATAGAAAGAAGGTGACCTGGTGGTCTAAGCGTAAGGTGTCGGACTTCTGTGCTGGAGTCAGGGGTCCAATCCTCGGTCCTGGCACAGATTTATCTGATTGCCAAACCCTTCCTTCACCTCTGACAAGACATCTGGTGAATATGGGGAATGCCAGGCCTCCACCGTGGTTCGGATCCCACGTTAAACTGTAGGTCCTCTATTTAATCTCACTATCACCCTACCATTACACATTAGCGTAAGTGCGTATAACCCGAACGGGTAGTAAGACGCGGTGCTAATAATAATAATAATAATAATAATAATATAGAAAACAACTTTATATTTTGCCGTAAAAAATATGTTTTTTTCCCAAAGACTCTTCAGATAAAAACTCGACTGTATATTTCTGTGGCCGTGCGAAAAGTCTCAGGTTCAGGACAACTGAATCGTCTCAGTGAGTTCATATCTTTCGCGAAACTCTGCAGCCAAGGTAAGAAGTGTAATGTCGGTGGCGTCGCGCCCCTGCCTGCAAGGTGGGAGTGCGCCAGAGGGGCGACGCCTGTGACGTCACGATACTGGTGGCGCCGCGCCGGTGCGGAGCGACGGGTGCAGGAAACTAGGCCCGCAGTGTCGACCGAGACAGCGTCACGGAAGCGTTGCGGGTCGCGTTGTTAGGGCGTCTCTTCTCGTGGCTCTTAAACAGTTTGTTGTATTCAGCTCTAGTTCCATAGAGGGCATCAGGAGGGAGGAGTGAAGGAAGCTCTGTACCCCCGATGGAGTTCGAAGAGCATCATATATCTGTTTTAATTAGAGTGTTTTAAAATAATCTGCAATAGACTGTGGATAACTTTAAATATGTTTATCAAGAACATATATTGTAGCCGTTGATATCACGTTCATGTTTGTTTCTTTCGGGAACTCTTTAACTTATTATTTTCAAACTCAATCATAATATACTTTAAATTGTATCGCCTGGTTATACAAAAGAGAATCAACCCTTGTATTTATATTATTGTATCGTAAAACTCTCCCTTTGATAACTGCTTCAAATATTAGAAATATTATTTGGGTTCTGTCGACTATTTAAAATACTTTGTGGTTCTTCTCGTGTTTGGTTTCTACAAATTACCGACTCAAATACTTAGCTATTTTTTTCTTAACATTAGCTTTATAAATTGTTATTGATTAGAAATAAGTAATTGTCAATAAACATTCTTATAGTCTTCAAATGAGCTTGATCTTAAGATCGTTATTTTTAAAACTTTTACCTACATTTTTGTGACATTCGACTCTGTCCACAAGATCATTTTATATATTCAATATTTAACCAGCCCACTTAGCTTAACAAAAGTGTTTAGTCGTATTCTGTTTGTAAGATCATCGATTATCCTCATTGAACGAAACAGTGGACTCTTTATGGTCGAACATTCACAAAGATAATAACAGTTTCAGGACGTGTTTAAACGTCGTTTTTAAGTGGCGTAAATGTGATGACATCATAGACTAAACGGAAGAGAAGTGAGATACAAACTGTTGCAACAACTTGGTAGAAGGCGAAGACTGAGGAAGGGAAGGGGTTTTCAAATAGAACAAAGTAAAAGTGGGAGGGGGGGACTTTTTTGTTTTTTTACTGCTCTCCATTAAGTGATGAAGAGAATCAAGTTGCCTCTTCTGTTTTATTCCCTTCCTACATCGATAATATTGAGTGAGACTCGTTACAATTAAATAGAAGGACCGCTATTGTCGCTTCGAGTTATTCGGGAAGGAGAGGGGGAGTAAAACATTATGGGCCATCGCTGCGACGGTGCTGGGTTCCCATCCCGTGTCTCTCAGCTTCTCTCGTTTCTTCTGGCTAACTTAGGCCAGAGCTCTCATCTATCTGTCCCTCTCTCGGAAAATGCGTTCGCAAAACGGGGTTAGAAGTTTGTTAAAAGAAGAAGGAATAGTTTTGAAGTCTACAGAGAACCCTTAATAGCTTAGGGTATAAATAAATTTAAGAAACAGAACGAATGCCAGTAAAAATTGGGTGTTTCATTTAAACGCTGAGTTATTCTATACTTGATTGTATATTGGTATTTATAACCACCAACTGAAATACAATTAATTTACTCGAATTTATGTTAGTTATGTAATCATACTATAAAAGCAAGGTTGGCTAAAATGTGTTAGATTTGACCTTGATTCTATTTCATTAATAATCTACTGGTATAAAAATTTGTGCTTTAATTAGAAACACATTCCATCTTTTAAAGCAACTAAATTAAACCGAAAACATATAATTTCTGTTAGAATATATAAAAAAAGTTTAATCCATAGCATTTCAAAACAATTGAATAACAATCGTGTAATTACGTATTGATATAACAGAGATACATTACGTTCATGTAAAAAAAAGATTGTCTGATCTATTGTTTTGTAACGTGAAGGTATGAACGCAATAAAAATGACATCTCATCAATTTTTTGGAGTAAAAGTAAACACATGCTGACAGCTCATTGAAGTTTGCTAATACAATAGAAAAAAACATGACTACCATTCCTTTAATATTAATGAATTATTTCATTACCTTTTTTTAAATTCCACGGGTCACATTTGAGAGAGTACTCATCATTTTAAAAGGGGTGACCAATCAATATTATTTATATAGTTTATTAAACACTACAGTTGTCTATAAACGTTTCTAAACAGGAACAATACTAAAAATTTAGAAGAACTTTATAATAAATATTGCATAAATATTTCTATTTTTTTAGGGAAACAAAATATAGTTCAATGTGACTACAGAAAATTAAATTAAACCCATCTATTACGAAATAATTGAAACGTATTGGAGCTGGAAAAAAAAGAGTTAGCGTGTGAAGTCACTTCAGCTTCGCTACTCGGAGTAGCATAAAAAAATAACTGTGGCAACTCGTGTCGTAATAGATGCGACAGGTCAACATTCGTGTTGCCAGCTTCTAGGCAACTTCAAGTGCCTACGATTCTGTCACGCAACCAATGCCTAACGATATATATATATACAAATATATATGATTTTGTCAGGGAATAAATAAAATTAAGTTTTTTATTTCATGAGATTAGATCATTTCGATAGCAAATAAAAAACACTTAAAAAACAGTTTAATGTATTTTAAAAGTGGTTCATTTTGAAATATTTGTGCTCTTTTATTTTAGTGAATAATCAACTCGATATTTTTTGACCCAGTGGAAAAATAAAAATAAATCTTTCAGTTTCTAACTGAACATAAGCAGGCTAGCCCATAGCTGGCGTATCACTAAATTAGAATAAGCCTACCAACATTGCCATATTTAAATGGTCGGACATAAGCTTATTAAAACAGTGTCAATCAGATAACATTATAAAAGGGTTTGAACGACTGTTTGCAGACTTTTCACCTCTTGAAACCATGAGTCATTGCGTCTCTAATAAGTGAGCACGCACAGTTCCGTTGGGGTTTTTTATTTCGCATATGAAACAACCAATAGGGTGCCAGCAGTGAAGTGTGTGGGAAGGGTGCCGCCCTTATTCTGCTGACGACGGAATGAGTTAAAATTGAGTAAGGCAAATAAAAAAACTCTGCCCTAACGTTAATAGTCGCGTATTATTTCTGAAAACATTTTTATTTTGCGTATTGAAAGGATGTTCGCTGTGAAATGAGAGTTGACAAAATATTTACGTAAAAAACAAAAGTGTTTATCTTTGAAACATTTAGTTTTTAGATCGTTTGAAAAGAAAAATAGTTGATAGGTTTGTGGATGTGTGTCGCCAAATATTAACGTATAAATCGATAAATTGAAAGATACTTTTTTTGGAGTACTATACACTTCGGAGCGATAAGCTAACTTTTTGTATGTGAAAGCTGTGTGCGTGTAGATGTGTTGAAACCTAAGTTTTAAAAAAAACACGTCAGTGTTGTGAATATATTCTAGTATATTCATATACCTTCAGTTCTTGTTGGAAAACAAGTTCTCGTCGAGAATGAAGTCGTTAAGCTGTAGAAGAGGCGCAAGGATCCTCTTAGGACTCGTCCTGATTCTCGCCGTTGACTCTGGTGAGTTACAAAATGTTAATTTTAATGTTTTATATGAGTTTTTCTAAAAAAAAAAAAAAAGAATTATAGAAGCCTGCCTGAGCGCCGGCTATTAGATATGAGATTACGCTCCAACCATAAGTTTATCGAAGTGCGGTTTTATTCATTCTTTAATTTTTTTTTAGCATTGTGTCTTACTACCTATTCAGGTTATTCGCCTATGTACTAATTACGCTAATGAGTTAGGTATGAGTATGGTTTAATTTATAAGAAGCGTACTAGAATTAGTTTGAAGGTGAAGTGGAACAACACTTTGGAAAACCATCCTCAGTACACCCGACCGAGATTATAACCCCGATATCCTCGTCATTGGCAGTCTAATCTAGTATGAGAGTGATACCTTAGACTATGCGTCCACCGAAGCATGCTATTCTGCATTATTCACTTGGCAACCACAAAGTTTAGATCACCTGAATTGCTTATTCATTTTAAAGTAGCTATTTTTCAGGTGGGTTTCATAAAAAAGAAAAAATAATTTTTTTGCCACCGGTTACCACTGTTTTATATTGTCACCTGAATAAATATACTACAAACCAACTTAAGTGTGTGAAAGTGATTTTTTAACTAAATTTTTATTTGTAAGAAACCATTTTGTCCTTTTTTTTTGTTAACAGACTTTTCTTTAAAAATACTTTGTTGGGGAGTTTATCTAATATTTTCATTATTAAATGAAACATAGCATCATATTAATATTGAGGTCTTAATGATTTATTAGTAACACCTACAATTCGCTTCAGTGGTTGATTGGTCTAAAAGGCATCACACTCTTGTTGGACTGGCCTGATGATGGACGGGGAGACCGGGGTTTGAATGCCGGTCGAGTTTACTGAAGATGTTTTTTCCTCGGTGGTTTACAGCTCTCTTTTCAAGCAAATGCGGATAGATAACGTCTAAAACGCTTCTTTACTCATCTCTACCCCACTAGAGTAATCACTATAATATAAAGTCACACTCACTCACTGACATTAATGTTTACCCACTTCCAGATGAGCTGGAAACTTTAAATTTAGCAAACTTCTAGCTTCTAGCTTGTAACCAACGGTAAAATTCCAAAAAGTAAAAAAAAACCATCATTTTTAACCCCCGGAAAAAATTTAAACGGTGGATTAAATTTAACGTCGGTACGGACCTTTCTTTGGAGGCCTCTTGTGGCTAAACTGTAAGACATGTCAAAAAACGGATTGCACCAGAGCTATATTTTTTTTTATTATAAGTAAATTTTGCATATTTTCCACACTTTTTTAACTTTCTGACATACTTATGGGACAGCTATATTCATAAAATTATAAAAATAAATCAACGTTCAAAACAACGCTGGAATTACATTAGTTTACACTCACTGGGGGTTTGGGGGCGCAGCCCACGACGAGCAAAGCATGTAACCTGCTTAGGTAGTAAGACTTGGGGATAGGGAAACTAATTAACACCTAAATAAATAAATTATAAGTTTTTTACAACAATAAACTTATTGAGGAAGGTTTCCAACATTTTTCATTTTAAAACAAAAAATGTTATCCAAAACAAATTAATAAAATATTGAAAACTTTTTCAGATTTGTTTGTACAATCTTATCAAAGTATAACTGAACATCCACCAATAAACACACAGTCACGGAATATAATACCCGAGTTTTTGAAGAAACATCAATCACAAGCAGTAAATCCCTTTTAAGCTCCGCCCGGGAACAAACGAGTGTCCCCTTAGATCATTTAGTTGGCTTTCCTAACGCTTAGTCCACGGAGACACGGTTTTTAAAGGCTATTCGCGGTTCTTGACCAAATCAAGAAAATAATGTGTAAAATGTTTTTTATTATTAATAGTTTTAACTAATATATTAAAGAAAACTCGTGCTATCTATTGGAGTATCTTCTTGTTGTAGAAAATACTTTTGAATACAAGGTCCCTCAGCTCACTACTGAGTGTAAGAAGGGGTTAAGGTAAATGAAGCTAGAGATCCGTATAAGTCCAAAAAAACATAATTTTCTTACAATTTAAATATATATATAAATGGTGTGCTACTAGTGACGTGGGATGCTGTCAGGTTCACAGAGTTTGTTTAAACTGCACCTGTGAATCTTCTCATCACTCAGTAGAACATTCGTCGGACAGGTGTCAACGAACAAACATTCCAAGGCTAGGAGAGCCCATGTGTGATTTGTAAAACAGGGGAACCAAGTGTGAAATAACATGGGTACAGCTTTAACAGGCTCTGCTTACCCTGGCAACACGCCACGCCATTGATACACCTTTAATAAATGATTAAACAGTGTAGGCTCGTGGGTGAGTAAAACGGTGGTAAAAAAGGGGGGGGGGTTCGTCAGGGCTAGCTAGACCTTACGGGACTGTACTATCAAACTGTCCCCTCTTATTTTTTTTTAGTTCCGCGTCTTACTACGTGTTCGGGCTATACGCATTTGTACTAATTATGCTAATGGTTTTTAGGAATTAGGTAGGTTATATCAGTACACCAGACGAAGATTCGAACCTCAATTTTACCGTCATTGGCAGTCTAGTCTACTGCGAAAGTAGCGCGTTAGACCGTTCGGCTATTAGTATTGGCCGCAATAGAATATGGCTAAACTTTCTAAAAGGCTCTTTGATATGGAAATTGGACAGTAGTAATAACATTCATAATTATATCAATTGATTCATTCAAATTAATTTTTTTTTTTATAGTTTTACAATATAACTATTTTACAAAAGCTTCGATATTGTTATACAGTCTAGCCACAGTTTGAAATAAAACTATAGCTATGATCAGCGTCGATTAAGAGCTTATTCGATTTTAACGCCCGAGACAGCTCGGCCACCTGTGCGCTTCACACACACACACACACACACACACACACACACACACACACACACACAC